>JASTWF010000178.1:297908-320408 GCA_030390025.1 Squalus acanthias
AATCCCCCCCTAACACTAAGGGTCAATTTATCATAGCCAAATCAACCTAACCTGCACATTTTTGGACTGTGGGAGGAAACCGGAGCACCCGGAGGAAACCCATGCAGACACGGGGAGAATGTGCAAACTCCACACAGACAGTCACCCGAGGTCAGATTCGAACCCGGGTCCCTGGCGCTGTGAGGTACCAGTGCTAACCACTATGCCACCGTGTTGCCCGCCCAACCCCCTTCATCCCAGGAATCAACCTAGTGAACCTTCTCTGAACTGCCTCCAATGCAAGTATATCCCTCCTTAAATAAGGAAACCAAAACTGTACGCAGTACTCTAGGTGTGGTACAGTTGTAGCAGGACTTCCCTACTTTTATACTCCATCCCCCTTGCAATAAAGGCCAACATTCCATTTGCCTTCCTAATTACTTGCTGTACCTGCAAGCTAACTTTTTGTGTTTCATGTACGAGGACACCCAGATCCCTCTGTACCGCAGCGTTCTGTAGTCTCTCTCCATTTAAATAATATTTTGCTTTTCTATTCTTCCCACCAAAGTGGATAACCTCACATTTTCCCACATTATACTCCATCTGGCAAATTTTTGCCCACTCACTTAAGTTATCCATATCCCTTTGCAGACTCTTTGTGTCCTCCTCACAACTTGCTTTCCCACGTATATTGTATCGTCAGCAAATTTGGCTACAGTGCACTCGGTCCCTTCATATAGATTGTAAATAGTTGAGGCCCCAGCACTGATCCCTGTGGCACCCCACTAGTTACAGTTTGCCAACCTGAAAATGACCCATTTATCCCGACTCTGCTTTCTGTTAGTTACCATCTCTATCATGCTAATATATTACCCCCAACACCATGAGCTCTTATCTTGTGCAGTAACCTTTTACGTGGTACCTTATCGAATGCCTTTTGGAAATCCAAATTCAAGGGTAAGGGAACCAAAGCAAGGGCTCCTTGGATGACTAGGGAGACAGAGAAGATGATGAAACAAAAAAAAGAGGGTTTATGATGCATATCAGGTGAATTATTCAAGGCAGAACCAGACCAAATACAATAAGTTGAGAGGGGATGTGAAGATGAAAATCAGATTGGCAAAGAGAGAATATGAGAGTAGAATGGCGGTTAACATAAAAGGGAACCCAAAAATCTTTTACCGGCATGTAAACAGTAAGCGGGTAGTAAGAGGTGGGGTGGGGCCTATTGGAGACAAAGAAGGTGATATATGCTTAGAGGTGCAGGGCAAGGCTAGAATACTCAATGAGTACTTTGTATCGGTGTTTACTAAGGAGGTGGATGCTGACAAAATATCAGTAGAAGTGGAAAAGGTAGAAGCAATGGAAGGGGTGAAAATTGATAGACAAGATGTACTAGAAAGGCTGGGTATGCTTAGAGTGGACAAGTCGCCTGGTCCAGATGGCTTGCATCCCAGGTTGCTAAGGGAATTGGGGGAGGAGATAGCGGCAGGGCTTGCCATAATTTTCCAATCTTCCCTAGATGCGGGGGAGGTGCCTGAGGATTGGAAAGTGGCAAATGTGACACCATTGTTCAAGAAAGGGTGTAAGGACAATCCTAGTAACTACAGGCCAGACAGTTTAACATCAGTGGTGGGTAAAGTTTTAGAAACAATAATCAAGGAAAAAATTAACAGGCACTTGGAGAGGTTTAAGCTAATTAAGGAGAGCCAACATGGATTTGTAAAAGGCAGATCATGTTTGACTAATCCAATTGAATTTTTTGATGAAGTAACAGAGAGGATTGATGAAGGGAATGCAATGGATGTTGTCTACATGGATTTTCAGAAGGCGTTTGACAAAGTACCACATAGAAGGCTGGTTAACAAAATTGAGGCTCATGGAATAGGTGGGTCAGTGGCAGCTTGGATAAGGAATTGGCTTAAGGACAGAAAACAGCGAGTTGTGGTAAATGGCTGTTTTTCAGACTGGAGGATGGTAGACAGTGGTGTTCTCCAAGGGTCAGTGCTGGGGCCACTGCTTTTTTGATAAATGACCTGGATATTGGAATACAGAGTAGAATTTCTAAATTTGCCGATGACACCAAACTTAGGGGTGTGGCAAACAGTGATGATGATACCAATCGACTGCAACAGGACATAGAAAGGCTAGCAGAATGGGCAGACAAGTGGCAGATGGAATTTAATACAGAGAAGTGTGAGGTGATGCATTTTGGCAGAAGGAACAGGGAGAGGAATATACACTTAATGGCACAGTTTTAAAGAGTGTGCAGGGACAGAGGGTCCTGGGAGTTAATGTGCGTAGGACCCTGAAGGTGGCAGGGTCATATTGAGAGAGTGGTTAGCAAAGCATATGGGATCTTGGGCTTCATAAATAGAGGTATTGAGTACAAAAGTAGAGAAGTTATGCTGAACCTTTATAAAGCGCTGGTTAGGCCACAACTGGAGTATTGCATCCAGTTCTGGTCACCACACTTTAGGAAGGATGTGAAGGCCCTTGAGAGGGTGTAGAGGAGATTTACCAGAATGGTTCTGGGGATGGGGGATCTTAGTTACAAGGACAGGTTGGAGAAGCTGGATTTGTTTTCATTAGAGCAAAGGAGGTTGAGGGGTGATTTGATAGAGGTGTACAAGATCATGACGGGTTTGAATAGGCTAGACGAGGAAAGGCTGTTCCCACTAGTTGATGGTACAAGGACTAGGGGACACAGATTCACGGTTCTGGGCAAGAGATACAGGGGGGACGTGAGGAAAAACTTTTTTACGCAGCGAGTGGTGAGGACCTGGAACTCGCTGCCAATGGAAGTGGTGGAAGCGGAGACACTCAATGTTTTCAAGGGGAGACTGGATAGGCACTTGAAGGAAATAAACTTGCAGGGCTACAGGGATAGAGCGGGGGAATGGGACTGACTGGATTGCTCTACAGAGAGCTGGCACGGACTCGATGGGCCAAATGGCCTCCTTCTGTGCCGTTATGACTCCTACTAGTTCCCTTTTATCCACCCTGCTCGTTACATCCTCTAATAAATTTGTCAAACACGATTTCCCTTTCATAAAACCATGTTGACTGTTTGATTGTATGATTTCAAAATGTCCTGCTACTACTTCCTTAATAATGGATTCCAGCATCTTCCCAATGACAGATGTTAGGCTAACTGGCCTATAGTTTCCTGCTTTCTAATTCCCTCCTTTCTTGAATATGGGCGTTACATTTGCAGTTTTCCAATCTGCTGGGACCTTTCCAGAGTCTCAGGAATTTTGGAAGATTACAATCAATGCATCCACTATCTCCGCAGCCACTTCTTTTAAGACCCTAGGATGCAGGCCATCTGGTCCAGGGGACTTGTCAGCCTTTAGTCCCATTAGTTTGCCTAGTACTTTTTCTCCAGTGATAGTGATTGTTTTAAGTTCCTCCCTCCCTTTTGCCCCTTGATCTTCCACTATTATTGGGATGCTTTTAGTGTCTTCTAACGTGAAGACAGATACAAAATATTTGTTCAACGTCTCTGCCATTTCCTTGTTTCCCATTATTAATTCCCCAGTCTCATCCTCTAAGGGACCAACGTTTACTTTAGCTACTCTCTTCCTTTTTGTATACTTGTAGAAGTTCTTACTGTCTGTTTTTATATTTCTTGCTAGTTTACTCTCATAATCTATTTTCTCCCTCTTCATTACTTTTTTAGTCATCCTTTGCAAGTTTCTAAAAATTTCCCAATCTTCTGGCCTACCACTAATCTTTGCAACATTGTACACCTTTTCTTTCAATTTGATACCCTCCTTAACTTCCTTAGTTAGCCACGGGTGGTTCATCCTTCTCGTAGAGCCTTTCTTGAATCATGCATAGAATCATAGAAAGTTACAGCACGGAAGGAGGCCATTTCGGCCCATCGTGTTCGCGCCGGCCGACAAAGAGCTATCCAGCCTAATCCCACTTCCCATCTCTTGGGCCGTAGCCCTGCAGGTACTTTTTAAATGTGGTGAGGGTTTCTGCCTCTACTAGCCGAGGCATAGAATACAAGAGCAGGGAGGTTATGTTAACTGCATAAAACACTAGTTAGGCCACAGCTAGAATACTGCATGCAGTTCTGGTCACCACATTACAGGAAGTATGTGATTGCACTTAGAGAGGGTGCAGAAGAGATTTACGAGGATGTTGCCTGGGCTGGAGAATTTTAGCTGCGGAGGAAAGATTGGATAGGCTGGGGTTGTTTTCTTTGGAACGGAGGAGGCTGAGGGGAGACTTAAGTGAGGTGTATAAAATGATGAGGGGCCGAGATAAGACAGGAAGGACCTAATTTCCCTCAGCAGAGGGGTCGATAACCAGGGGGCACAGAGTTAAAGTAATTGGTCGGAGGTTTAGAGGGGATTGGAGGAGAACTTTTTTCACCCGGAGGGGGTGTCTGGAACTCACTGCCTGAAAGGGTGGCAGAGACAGAGACCCTCATCGCATTTAAAAAGATCTTGGATGTGCGCTTGAAGTCCCATAACCTACAGGGCTACGGACCAAGAGCTGTAAAGTGGGATTAGGCCGAATAGCTCATTGTCGACCGGCCGGCGCGGACGCGATGGGCCGATTGGCCTCCTTCTGTGCTGTAAATTTCTAGGATTCTAGTTTGCTCCTCAAAAGCTACCTCTTTGAGCCAGCTTTGGATATTATCCAAAATCTCTCTTGACCTGGCTGGGTGCTAAATGTTGCAGCAATGCACGTTGTTGGTGTTGTTGTTGTTGTGTGATCTACGTCACAATGGAGCCCCAGCGCGCGCCCGAGCTGGCAAAAGAGGTCGCGCCCTGCCGCACCCTGATTGGTTGGAGGACAGGGCTCGGCCCGCCCAGCGCGGCTGCGCTCGCCCTATTGGTCAGCGCTCACGTCAGTCACGGCCCCGCGGTGGTCACGTGGTACAGTTCGCTCCGCCCCCCCCACAACGCCATCCCCCACGTGACGGAGGCGGCGGGTGGGGGCAGGGAAGAGAGAGAAGCTCGCGGTCAGACTCTCTCAAGGTTACAAAATGTTCGTTTCATCCGCTTCGGGTAAAGCATCAGAATCGCCGTCAAGTTAAACGTAGTCGAATCTACCTCATTTGGCTTGCGCCCCGAATCGGAGAGGAACTCGCTGGGCCCCGCGTTTGCTCGCTCGCCTCGGCCCGCCCGCCTGCCTGCCAATCCAACGGCGTCATCTGATCGACGTGAGCGCCGAGCCAATCAGCGGATTCCCAAACCGGTCGGTCCTCCAATGGCGACGCGGAGGGGGCGGGACCAGGGCTGGTGACGTAGGGGGGCTGGACGCGGGCTGGTGACGTTGGGGGGCGGCACCCGGGCTGGAGACGTAGGGGGGCGGGACCCAGGCTGGTGACGTAGGGGGGCTTCAGCAAGTCCATTGTCTGAGAGTAGGTGTGGCAGGGCAAGGCTGAAAGTGGATTTTTAACATTATTATTATTATTGTTAAAATTTAACATTATTATCTTCTCTCTGATCTCAGCTGTGGCTCAGTGGGCAGCGCCCTCGCCTCAGAGTCGGACGGTTGTGGGTTCATAGAGTCATAACGGCACAGAAGGAGTCCATTCGGCGCATCGAGTCCGTGCCGGCTCTGTGTGGAGCGATCCAGTCAGTCCCATTCCTCCGCTCTATCCCCGCAGCCCTGCAAGTTTATTTCCCTTAAGTGCCTCTCCCGTCTCCCCTTGAAAACATTGAGTGTCTCCGCTTCCACCACTGCCGTCGGCAGCGAGTTCCAGGTCCTCACCACTCGCTGCATAAAAAAGTTTTTCCTCACGTCCCCCCTGTATCTCTTGCCCAAAACCTTAAATCTGTGTCCCCCTAGTCCTTGTACCATCAACTAGTGGGAACAGCCTTCTCCCCGTCTAGCCTATCCAAACCCGTCATAATCTTGTACACCTCTTTCAAATCACCCCTCAACCTCCTTTGCTCTAATGAAAACAAATCCAGCTTCTCCAACCTGTCCTTGTAGCTAAGATCCCCCATCCCCGGAACCATTCTGGTAAATCTCCTCTGCACCCTCTCAAGGGCCTTCACATTCTTCCTAAAGTGTGGTGACCAGAACTGGACGCAATACTCCAGTTGTGGCTTAACTGGTGCATTATAAAAGGTTCAGCATAAATACATGAGTACAAAAGTAGAGAAGTTATGAAGCCCAAGATCCCATATGTTTTGCTAACCATTCTCTCAATATGTCCCGCCACCTTCAGGGACCTATGCACATTAAAACTGTGCAGGGACAGAGGGACCTGGGAGTTAAAGTGTATATTGCCTCTCCCTTGTTCAAGTCCCACTGCAGGGACTTGAGCACATAAAGCTAGGCTGACACTCCTAGTGCAGTGCTGAGGGAGTGCTGCACTGTCGGAGGTGCCGTCTTTCGGATGAGACGTTAAACCGAGGCCCCGTCTTCTCTCTCAGGTGGACGTAAAAGATCCCATGGCACTATTTCGAAGGGCAGGGGAGAGTTCTCCCCGGTGTCCTGGGCCAATATTTATCGCTCAATCAACATAACAAAAACAGTTATCTGGTCATTATCACATTGCTGTTTGTGGGAGCTTGCTGTGCGCAAATTGGCTGCCGCGTTTCCTACATTACAACAGTGACCACACTTCAAAAAAGTTCAGATGAAAAACATTCTTAAACGGTAACTCTATTTCTCTCCCCACAGATGCTGCCTGACCTGATGAGAATTTTCAGCATTTTCTGTTTTTATTTCAAAAAGGTACTTCATTGTCTGTACTGCCCCTCCGACAGTGCAGCGCTCCCTCAGTACTGCCCCTCCGACAGTGCAGCGCTCCCTCAGTACTGCCCCTCCGACAGTGCGGCAGTCCCTCAGTACTGCCCCTCCGGCAGTCCCTCAGTAATACCCCTCCGACAGTGCAGCGCTCCCTCAATACTGCTCCTCTGACAGTGCGGCACTCCCTCAGTACCGCCCCTCCGACAGTGCGGCGCTCCCTCAGTACCGCCCCTCCGACAGTGCGGCGCTCCCTCAGCACTGCCCCTCCCACAGTGCGGCGCTCCCTCAGTACTGCCCCTCCGACAGTGCGGCGCTCCTTCAGTACTGCCTCTCCGACAGTGCGGCGCTCCCTCAGTACTGCCCCTCCGACAGTGCGGCGCTCCCTCAGTCCTGCCCCTCCGACAGTGCGGCGCTCCCTCAGTCCTGCCCCTCCGACAGTGCGGCGCTCCCTCAGTACTGCCCCTCCGACAGTGCGGCGCTCCCTCAGTACTGCGCTCCCTCAGTACTGCCTCTCCGACAGTGCGGCGCTCCCTCAGTACTGCCCCTCCGACAGTGCGGCGCTCCCTCAGTCCTGCCCCTCCGACAGTGCGGCGCTCCCTCAGTCCTGCCCCTCCGACAGTGCGGCGCTCCCTCAGTACTGCCCCTCCGACAGTGCGGCGCTCCCTCAGTACTGCGCTCCCTCAGTACTGCCCCTCCGACAGTGCGGCGCTCCCTCAGCACTGCCCCTCCGACAGTGCGGTACTCCCTCAGCACTGCGTCAACCTAGATTTTTGTGCTCAAGTCCCTGGAGTGGGACTTAAACCCACCACCTTCTGACTCGGGGGCGAGGGTGCTGCCCACTGAGCCACGGCTGACACGGTGGAGATTTGTGACAGTTAAAGGGACAGTGTGTCTCCTTACCTCAGGGTAACTCCTAGATATTTAAAGGGTTACAGGTGCTGAGATACAACTTGATTGCAGTACAGAGAGGAGGGAGAGCGGGTTTTGGAGGAACTGAAAGTGGAATGTAAGATAGTAAATTGTCTGTTCTGAATTTCTCTCCTGTACTTACACACAATTAATTATGTCAACTTGTTTTACAGAGGGTTCCAAATGGAGGATTCGCAGACGGGAAGCTCAATTCAAACATCACGTCAAGATCTGACAGAGTCACTCGATTTAGCAGGATCTGAAAATCATCGGCACATGGAAGGGGAAAGCAGCAATCGGGGCACGGACAAACCGTACAAGTGCTCCGTGTGTGGACGCTCCTTCAGCCAATCGTCCAGCCTGGGGAGGCACAAGCGCAGCCACACCGGGGACCAGCCCTATCGATGTGGGGACTGCGGGAGGAGGTTCAACTACCCCTCCGAGCTGGAGATGCATCAGCGCAGTCACACCGGAAAATGGCCCTTCACCTGCTCCGTGTGCGGGATGGGATTCAACCAGTCGGGACACCTGCTGACACACGGGCGGGTCCACACCGGGGAGAGGCCGTTCACCTGCTCCGTCTGCGCGAAGGGGTTCACCCAGCAGTCGGCCCTGCTGAGGCACCGACGCCTGCACACCGACGAGAAGCCGTTCGCCTGCTCGCGCTGCGGGAAGAGGTTCAACCAGTCCTCCCATCTCCTGACCCACGAGCGGGTTCACACCGAGGAGCGGCCCTTCCGGTGCTCCGACTGCGAGAAGAGCTTCAAAGGTCCAGGGAGCTGATGCAGCACCAGCGAGTCCACACCGGAGAGAGGCCGTTCACCTGCGCCGAGTGCGGGAAGGGCTTCACCGAGTCCTCCACCCTGCTGATACACCAGCGGGCTCACACCGGGGAAAGGCCGTTCACCTGCCCCGTGTGCGGGAAGGGATTCAGTCTCGCCTCCTCCCTGCGCGAACACCAGCACATCCACACCGACGAGAGGCCCTTCAAATGCCCCGACTGCGAGAAGAGCTTCAAGAGCTCCAAGTACCTGAAGATACACCGGCACATTCACAGCGACGAGCGGCCGTTCGGCTGCTCGCACTGCGGGAAGAGGTTCCGCAAGTCCTCGAAGCTGCTGACGCACCAGCGGCTGCACACCGGGGAGAGGCCGTTCACCTGCTCGGTGTGCGGGAAGGGGTTCACTCAGTCCTCCACCCTGCTGACGCACCAGCGCGTTCACACCGAGGAGAGGCCGTTCGCCTGCTCCCAGTGCGGGAAGGGATTCACTCTGGCCTCCTCCCTGCGGGAACACCAGCTGGTTCACACCGACGAGAGGCCCTTCGCCTGTCCCGACTGCGAGAAGAGCTTCAAGTCCAGCAAGGACCTGAAGCGGCACCGGCGCATTCACACCGGGGAGAGCCCGGTTGGCTGCTCTCACTGCGGGAAGACCTTTACGCAGCCCGCCAGCCTCCTGAGACACCAGCGAGTCCACACCGCAAAGGGGCAGTTCACCTGCTCCGTCTGTGAAAAGCGATTCACCTGTTCATCTCACCTGCTGAGACACCAGCGAGTCCACAATTGACTGCAATGGTCAGATTCTGCTGTTAATCACATCCAGGATTAATCCATGTTCATTATGGCAATTATGGGGGGGGGGGCTGTTGTTAAGAACATAACAATTAGGAGCAGGAGTAGGCCATACGGCCCCTCGAGCCTGCTCCGCCATTCAATAAGATCATGGCTGATCTTCGACCTCAACTCCATAGCTCTTGATTCCCCTAGAGTCCAAAAAGCTATCAATCTCAGCCTTGAATATACTCAGAATTCACAGCCGTCTGAGGAAGAGAATTCCAAAGATTCACATCCCTGTGAGTGAAGAAATTCCTCCTCATCTCAGTCTTAAATGGCCGACCCCTAATCCCGAGACTGTGACCCCTGGTTCTAGACTCTCCGGCCAGGGGAAACAACCTCTCCGCATCTGTTTCTTTTATTCGTTCATGGGATGTGGGCACAGTCGGCAAGGCCATCCCTAATTACCCTTGAGAAGACTGAGCCGCCATTTCAGAGGGGCAGTTAAGAGTCAACCACATTGCTGTGTGTCTGGAGTCACACATCGGCCAGACCGGGTCAGGGCGGTAGATTTCCTTCCCTAAAAAGGACATTAGTGAACCAGATGGGTTTTTACGACAATCCGGTAGTTTCATGGTCACCATTACTGATACGAGCTTTTTATTTCAGATTTATTTAATGAACTGAATTTAAAATCCCCAGTTGCCGTGGTGGGATTTGAACTCACGTCTCTGGATCATTAGTCCAGGCCTCTGGATTACTGGTCCAGTAACATAACCACGATGCTACCGTACCCTGTCAATCCCCCCATAGAATATAAGTTTCAAAGAGATCACCTCTCATTCTTCTAAACTCCAGAGAGTATCGGCCCATTCTACACAATCTCTCATCATAGGACAACACGGTGGCAGAGTGGTTAGCACTGTTGCCTCACAGCGCCAGGGACCCGGGTTCGAATCCGGCCTCGGGTGACTGTGCAAACTCCACACAGACATTCTCCCCGTGTCTGGTGTGGGTTTGCTCCAGTTTCCTCCCACAGTCCAAAGATGTGCGGGTTAGGTTGATTTGGCTATGATAAATTGACCCTTAGTGTTAGGGGGATTAAATACGTGGGGTTACGGGGATAGGGTGGGATATGTGTCGGTGCAGGCTCGATGGGCTGAAATGGCCTCTATCTGCATTGTGGGGATTCTGTGACAGCCCTCTCATCCCAGGAATCAATCTAGTGAACCTTCGTTGCACCACCTCTAAAGCATGTATGTCCTTCCTCAGATAAGGAGACCAAAACTGTGCACAGTACTCCAGGTGTGGTCTCACCAAGGCCTTGTACAATTGTAGCAAGACTTCCTTACTCTTATACTCCAACATGTGGAAATGTCCAACAGCTTTATTTGAAATCACAAGCTTTCGGAGCGCTGCTCCTTCGTCAGGTGAAGTGAAGAGATGCAATCGTCTGGCAGTGTTCTCTGACTATATATGCTGTGCCTATATGCATCTCTTCACTTCACCTGACGAAGGAGCAGCGCTCCGAAAGCTTGTGATTTCAAATAAAGCTGTTGGACTATAACCTGGTGTTGTGCGACTTCTCACATTTATACTCCAACCCCCTTGCAATAAAGGCCAACATGCCATTTGCCTTCCTAATTGCTTGCTGTACCTGCATGCTAAGTCTCGGTGTTTCCTGTACGAGGACACCTAAATCTCTCTGAACACCAACACTTAACAGTTTCTGACCATTTAAAAAACTCCGACCAAATTGAATAACCTCACATTCTACTCCATCTGCCAGCTTATTGCCTACCCACTTAACCATTGGCGCTGATAATAACCCCGAATAACTAGGCTGGGGTTTAATATTCTGTATATACGTCTGTTGGGAAATAAATGCTAATTTTATGTCGGTTTTAGCGTTAAACAAGTGGCTAACGCAAGCATCGTGAATAAGCGAAGTTCGTCCGAGGTTGTACACCTGGAGTTTTTTTTTAATATTTGTTCCTGGGATGTGGGCGTCGCTGGCAAGGCTGGCATTTATTGCCCATCCCTAATTGCCCTCGAGAAGGTGGTGGTGGTGGGGAGCTGCCTTCTTGAACCGCTGCAGTCCCTGTGGTGAAGGTGCTCCCACAGTGCTGTTCGGGAGGGAGTTCCAGGATTTTAACCCCGTGACGATGAAGGATCGGCCGATATATTTCCAAGTCAGGATGGTGTGTGTAACTTGGAGGGGAACTTGGAGGTGGTGGTGTTCCCATGCGCCTGCTGCCCTCGTCCTTCTAGGTGGTGGAGGTGCGGCGTACATTTCTGGGGCACCACACCGTAGAAAGGATATCTAGGCCTTGGAAGGAGCGCAGCGCAGATTCACCAGAATGTTACCCGGGCTCCAAGGGTTAGATTAGGAGGAGAGATTACAATAAACTAGGCTTGTATTCCCTGGAATCTAGAAGGTTCAGGGGTGATTTGATTGAGGTTTTTAGGATTTTGAAAGGAATTGATCGGGTAGATGGAGAGAGAAACTGTTTCCACTGGTGGGGGGAGTCTAGGACCAGGGGGCAGAACCTTAAATTTAGAGCCAGGCCATTCGGGAGAGAAGTTCTTCATGCAACGGGTGGTAGAAGTGTGGAACTCTCTCCCACAAAAAGCAGTAGATGCCAGCTCAACTAATCATTTTAAATCCGAGATGGATAGATTTGTGCTAGATAAGGGTATCTAAGAGGGGGTGGAGCCAAGGTGGGTGGATAAGAGTTAAGATACAGATCAGCCATGATCTCATTGAATGCGGGGGGGGGTGGGGAGGAGGGGGGGAAAAACAGGATGGAGGGGCTGAATGGCCGCTGTTCCTGTGTACATGTAGCCAGTCTCGTGACCCGACCAGAGTGTCGCTGACACAGAAGCCCCGTGGGGAGGAGGGGAGAAACATGATTCTGAGCAAAATGGTCCGAAGAGGAAGATCAGGTGAAGACAGTCGAAGCAGAGAGGTGACAGAAAACACTGGAGAAAGACAGGAGTGAACTCAGTCTGTCGCCTTGAGACAGTGGAAATAAGAGAGGGGCCTCTCCAGCAGCTGTGGTCCGACTCCTGTGTTATCATGCTCAAATGACATAGAAGATAGGAGCAGGAGGAGGCCATTCGGCCCCTCGAGCCTGCTCCGCCATTCGATGAGATCATGGCTGATCATCCAAACTCAGTACCCTGTCCCTGCCTTCTCCCCATATCCCTTGATCCCTTTAGCTTTAAGAAATATATCCAACTCATTCTTGAATATATTTAATGAATTGGCCTCAACTACCTTCTGTGGTAGAGAATTCCACAGGTTCAGCACTCTCTGGGTGAAGAAATTCTTCCTCATTTCTGTCCTAAATGGCTTACCCCTTATCCTTAGATTATGACCCCTGGTTCTGGACTCTCCGACCATTGGGAACATTCTTCCTGCATCTAGTTTGTCCAGACCTGTCAGAATTTTATATGTTTCGATGAGATCCCCTCTCATTCTTGTCTACTCCAGCGAGTATAAGCCCAATCGACCCAATCTCTCCTCATATGTCATTCCTGCCATCCCAGGTATCAGCCTTGTGAATCTTCGCTGAACTCCTTCCATGGCAAGAACATCCTTCCTCAGATAAGGCGACCAAAACTGCACACAGTACTCAAGGTGTGGACCCGAGTTAAACACAAGAACGATTATATAAAAAAGAGGAGGGCGGGTGTGTGGGGGGAGAGGAGTAGATTAGTTATCCGTCACTTCGGGAGAACAGGGCCCGGCTCCTTGACTCAGTCGAGGTTCCCCCCGAGCCGTGAGGGTGTAGTCACTGGCGTCCTGTGGTAGAGTCGGTGCCTGGAGGACTGATGTCCAGCTAGGAATGTGACGCTTAGTTAAGTTCGGGGTGGATTTTGAACTAATAAAGTTATACACCCAACTGAAGTGTCTGTGTGAGTTTGTTGAATCGATTGACGTACCCATGTGGTGAGGGCGATAACGTCAAATCAAATCAGCATTAAGGAAGAACATAAGAAATAGGAGCAGGAGTAGGCCACATGGCCCCTCGAGCCTTGCTCCGCCATTCAATAGGATCACAGCTGATCTTTTACCTCAACTCCTCTTTTCCGCCTTATCCCTCGATTCCCCTAGGGCCCAAGTATCTATCGATCTCAGTCTTGAATATACTCAACGACTGAACATCCATAGCTCTCTGGGGTAGAGAATTCCGAAGACAGACAGACTTGCATTTCTGTAGCGCCTTTCACGACCTCAGGACGTCCCAACGCGCTTTACAGTCAATGAGGTACTTTTTGACGTGTCCTCACTCTTGTAATGTAGGAAACGCAGCAGCCAATTTGCGCACAGCAAGCTCCCACAAACAGCAATATGACAATGACCAGATCATCTGTTTTAATGATGTTGGTTGAGGGATAAATATTGGCCCCAGGACACCGGGGAGAACGCCCCCCTGCTCTTCTGCGAAATAGGGCCATGGGATCTTTTACATCCACCTGAGAGGGCGGACGGGGCATCGGTTTAAACGTCTCATCCGAAAGATTCACAAATCCTCTGAAGAAATTTCTCCTCATCTCAGTCCTAAATGGCCGACCCCTTATCCCGAGACTGTGACCCCGTGTTCTAGACTCCCCAGCCAGGGGAAACATCCTCCCAACAGCTACCTTGTCAAGCCCTGTAAAAGTTTTATACATTTCAATGAGATCACCTCTCATTCTTTAAATTCTAGGGAATATAGGCCTCGTCTACTCAATCTCTCCTCATGGAACAATCCCCCCCCATCCCAGGAATCAGTCTGGTGAACCTTCGTTGCGCTCCCTCTGAGGTAAGTAGATCCTTCCTGAGGAAGGAGACCAAAATTGTACACAATACTCCATGTGTGGTCTCACCAAAACCCTGTACAAGACTTCCTTACTCTTATACTCCAACCCTCTTACAATAAAGGCCAACATACCATTTGCTATCCTAAATGCTTGCTGTACCTGCGTGTTAACTTTGTGTTTCCTTTACAAGGACACCCAAATCTCTCTCAATACCAACATTTAGTAGTCTCCCACCTTTTAAAAAATATTCTGCTTTTCCATTTTTCCTACCAAAGTGAATAACCTCACATTTCCCTACATTATACTCCATCTGCCACCTTACTGCCCACTCACTTAGTCTATCTATATCCCTTTGCAGACTTTGTGTTCTCCTCACAGCTTACTGTCCCACCTAGCTTTGTATCGTCAGCAAACCTGGATACATTGCACTCGGTCCCTTCATCTAGGTCATTAATATAGATTGCAAATAGCTGAGGCCCAAGCACTGATCCATGAGATACCCCACTAGTTACACCTTGCCATCCTGAAAATGACCCGTTTATTCCTACTCCCTGTTTTCTGTCCGTTAACCAATCCTCAATCCGTGCTAATACATTACCCCCAACCCCATGAACCCTAATCTTGTGTAACAACCTCTTGTGTGGCACCTTATCGAATGCTTTCTGAAAATCCAAATCCCTGTGCTCTGAGTACTAGTGTGCGGAGAGAAGCTGATGTTACATAGAAACATAGAAGATAGGAGCAGGAGTAGGCCATTCGGCCCCTCGAGCCTGCTCCGCCAGTCAATGCGATCACGGCTGATCATCCAAATTCAGTACCCTGTTCCTGCTTTCTCCCCATATCCCTTGATCCCCTTAGCCTTAAGAAATATATCTAACTCCTTCTTGAATATATTTAATGAATTGGCCTCAACTGTCTTCTGTGGTAGAGAATTCCACAGGTTCACCACTCTCTGGGTGAAGAAATTCCTCCTCATCTCAGTCCTAAATGGCTTACCCCTTATCCTTAGACTGTGACTCCTGGTTCTGGACTCCCCCGCCATTGGGAACAGCCTTCCTGCATCTAGTCTGTCTAGTCCTGTCAGAATTTTATAAGTTTCAATGAGATCCCCTCTCATTCTTCTAAACTCCAGTGAGTATAAGCCCAATCGACCCAATCTCTCCTCATACGTCATTCCTGCCATCCCAGGTATCAGCCTGGTGAATCTTCGCTGCACTCCCTCCATGGCAAGAACATCCTTCCTCAGATAAGGCGACCAAAACTGCACACAATACTCAAGGTGTGGTCTCACCAAGTTACAAGATCGTGGAGCACAGTAGGATGCCTTTCGGCCCAGCGTGCCGCTTTGATGCTATTAGTCCCACTCCCCTGCTCTTTCCCTACATCCCTGCAAATTTCTGCTTTTAGTATAAATCCGATTTCCCGTTTGAAAGTTACTATTGAATCTGCTTCCACCGCTCATTCAGGCAGCGCGTTCCAGATCACAACAACTCGCTGCGTAAAGAAAATGTCTCCTCATTTCCACTCTGGATTCTTTCGCCAATGATCTGAAATCTGTTTCCTCTGGTTGCCGACCCTCCTGATCAAATCACCCCATAACCTTTTCTGCTCTTAAGTTATGTTGCTGTCCACGTTGCCCTCCGTATTGTGAATTCTTGCTCGCATTGAGGTGCTGGATGTCCGTGCCTGAGGAATGGGACATCCTATCCTCGTGAGCACCGAGTGTCAGCATCCAGCAATCTCTGGGCAGGGTCTGTCTATTTAATCTCACTCAACCGAAGATGTTTCATTTTTATTAGTTCCTGGGATGTGGGCGTCACTGGCAAGGCCAGCATTTATTGCCCATCCCCAATTGCCCTTGTGAAGGTGGTGGTGAGCTGCCATCTTGAACCGCTGCAGTCCGTGTGGTGAAGGTGCTCCCACAGTGCTGTTAGGGAGGGAGTTCCAGGATTTTGACCCAGCGACGATGAAGGAACGGCAATATATTTCCAAGTCAGGATGGTGTGTGACTTGGAGGGGAACTTGGAGGTGGTGGTGTCCCCATGCGCCTGCTGCCCTTGTCCTTCTAGGTGGTAGAGGTCGCGGGTTTGGGAGGTGCTGTTGAAGAAGCCTTGGCAAGTTGCTGCAGTGCATCTTGTAGATGGTACACACTGCAGCCACGGTGCGCTGGTGGTGGAGGGAGTGAATGTTTAAGGTGGTGGATGGGGTGCCAATCAAGCGGGCTGCTTTGTCCTGGATGGTGTTGAGTTTCTTGAGTGTTGTTGGAGCAGCACTCATCCAGGCAAGTGGAGAGTGTATCATCACACTCCTTACTTGTGCCTTGTAGACGGTGGAAAGGCTTTGGGGAGTCAGGAGGTGAGACACTCGCCACAGAATACCCAGCCTCTGATCTGCTCTTGTCACCACAGTATTTATGTGGCTGGTCTAGTTGAGTTTCTGGTCAATTGTGACCCCGGGGATGCTGATGGTGGGAGATTCGGCGATGGTAATGCAATTGAATGTCAAGGGGCGGTAGTTAGACTCTCTTATTTCAAAATCATGATGGGTCTAGACAGTGTGGGTAAGAGAGAAACTGTTCCCATTGGTGGAAGGGTCGAGAACCAGAGGACACAGATTTAAGGTGATTGGCAGAAGAACCAAAGACGACACGAGTTAAACCTTTTTACGCAGCGAGTGGTTAGGATCTGGAATGCGCTGCCTGAAAGGGTGCTGGAGGCAGAGTCAATCGAGGCTTTCAAAGGGAATTGAATAAGTAACTGAAGGAAAAAAATTTGCCGGGCTACTGGGAAAGGGTGGGGGAGTGGGACTAGCTGAATCGCTCTTGCAGAGAGCCGGCATGGGCTTGATGGGCCGAATGGCCTCCTGTGTTGTAACCATTCTATGATTCTGTAAGAACAGGAGGAGGCCATTCAGCCCCTTGAGCCTGTTCTGACATTCAGTGAGAAACATAGAAGATAGGAGCGGGAGTAGGCCATTCGGCCCCTCGAGCCTGCTCCGCCATTCGATGAGATCATGGCTGATCATCCAAACTCAGTACCCTGTACCTGCCTTCTCCCCATATCCCTTGATACCTTTAGCTTTAAGAAATATATCTAACTCATTCTTGAATAT
Source organism: Squalus acanthias (assembly GCA_030390025.1). Lineage (NCBI taxonomy): Eukaryota > Metazoa > Chordata > Chondrichthyes > Squaliformes > Squalidae > Squalus > Squalus acanthias. The sequence goes on from JASTWF010000178.1 coordinate 314,995, forward strand.
ATTTAATGACTTGGCCTCAACTACCTTCTGTGGTAGAGAATTCCACAGGTTCACCACTCTCTGGGTGAAGAAATTCCTCCTCATTTCTGTCCTAAATGGCTTACCCGTTATCCTTAGATTATGACCCCTGGTTCTGGACTCTCCGACCATCGGGAACATTCTTCCTGCATCTAGTTTGTCCAGACCTGTCAGAATTTTATATGTTTCGATGAGATCCCCTCTCATTCTTCTATACTCCAGTGAGTATAAGCCCAATCGACCCAATCTCTCCTCATATGTCATTCCTGCCATCCCAGGTATCATGGCTGATCTGCGACCTAACTCCATATACTCACCTTTGCCCCATATCACCTTAATACCTTTGGTTAACAAAAAGCTATCAATCTCAGATTTAAAATTAACAATGGATCTAGCATCAATTGCCGTTTGCAGAAGAGAGTTCCAAACTTCTACCACCCTTTGTGTGCAGAAGTGTTTCCTAACTTCACTCCTGAAAGGTCTGGCTCTAATTTTTCGACTAGGCTTCCTACTCCTAGACTCCCCGACCAGCGGAAATAGTTTCTCTCTCTCTCTACCCTATCTGTTCCCCTTAATATCTTGAAAACTTCAATCAAATCACCCCTTAACCTTCTAAATTCCAGGGAATACAACCCTAATTTGTGTAATCTCTCCTCGTAATTTAACCCTTGGAGCCCGGGTACCATTCTGGTAAACCTACGCTGCACTCCCTCCAAGGCCAATACATCCTTCCTAAGGTGTGGTGCCCAGAACTGCTCACAGTACTCCAGGTGTGGTCTAACCAGGGCTTTGTACAGCTGCAGCATAACTTCTGCCTCCTTGTATTCTAGTCTTCTAGATATAAAGGCCAGCATCCCATTAGTCCTTTTGATTATTTTCTGTACCTGATCATGACATTTTAATGATCTATGTACCTGGACCCCCCAAGCCTCTTTGGACATTCACTGTTTTTAGCTTTTCACCATTTAGAAAGTACCCTGTTCTAGCCTTTTTAGGTCCAAAGTGGATAACCCACATTTGCCTAAATTGAAATCCATTTGCCACAGTGTTGCCCATTCACTTTATCTATCGATATCCCTTTGCAATTTTATGCTTTCATCTACACTGCCTACAATGCCGCCAATCTTTGTGTCATCGGCAAATTTGGATATATAAAAAAAAGTCTTGCATTTATATAGCGCTTTTCATGACCACTAGATGTCCCAAAGCACTTTACAGCCAATGAAGTACTTTTGAAGGTGTAGTCTCTGTTGTAATGTGGGAAACATGGCAGCCAATTTGCGCACAGCAAGCTCCCACAAACAGCAATGTGATAATGACCAGATAATCTGTTTTTCTGATGTTGATTGAGGGATAAATATTGGCCAGGACACTGGGGGTAACTCCCCTGCTCTTCTTCAAAATAGTGCCGCGAGATCTTTTACGTCCACCTGAGAGAGCAGAGGGGGCCGCGGTTTCACGTCTCATCAGAAAGACGGCACCTCCGACAGTGTGGCGCTCCCTCGGCACTGCACTGGCCTGTCAGCCTAGATTCTTGTGCTCAAGTCTCTGGAGTGGGACTTGAACCCAGACCCTTCTGACTCAGAGGCAAGAGTGCCGCCCACTGAGCCACAGCTGTTGACTTTCGATGCCATCATCTAAGTTGTTAATAAATATTGTGAATAGTTGAGGCCCCAACACAGATCCCTGCGGGATAGCACTGTTCACATCCTGCCAATTTCAGCACCTACCCATTATCCCTACTGCCGCTCAGCCAATTTCCTAACCAGGTCAATAATTTGCCCTCACTTCCGTGGGCTTCTACCTTAGTTAACAGTCTCTTATGCGGGACTTTATCAAATGGCTTCTGGAAGGCCATATAAACAACATCCACAGACATTCCCCTGTGCGCGACTTTAGTCACCTCCTCAATAAATTCAATCAGGTTCGTCAGGCATGACCTACCTTTCACAGATCCTCCTTTAAAGAAATAAAAATCAGAAAAGGGTGGAAATACTCAGCAGGTCAGGCAGCATCTGTGGACGGAGAGAGAGAGAGAGAGAGAGAGAGAAACAGAGTTAACCTTTCGTCAGAACTGGAAAAAGTTAGCGATGTAACAGATTTTAAGCAAGTGCAGGGGCAAGGAAAGGGGAGGAGGGGAGGAAAGAACAAAAGGGAAGGTCTGTGATGGGGTGGAAGGCAGGAGAGATTAAAAGACAAAAGGGATGATGGCGCAAGGTGAAAGGAGATGGTCCTTTAAGACGCTGCCTAAAACCTACCTCTTTGACCAAGCTTTTGGTCACTTGTCCGAATAGCTCCTTATGTGGCTCGGTGTCAAATTTTGTTTCTGATAATCGCTCCTGTGAAGCACCTTGGGGTGTTTTACTATGTTAAAGGTGCTATATAAAGGCAAGAAGTTGTTGTTGAATTCCCTATTGGTGACTATCTTATATTGATGGCCTCCAGTTTTGCTCTTCCCCACAAGTGGAAACACTCTCTCTGTATCCACTCTATCAAAACCTTTCAGAATTTTAGAGACCTCTATTAGGTCACCCCCTCAGCCTTCTCTTTTCAAGAGAAAAAAGAGACCCAGCCTGTTCATTCATTCCTGATTGGGCAGGTTTACCTTTTTTTTCCCTCTCTCTCCCCCCACAGCAGCTGTCTCTCATTCTGCCAGCATTTCATATTTCACACTTCTGAGCCACTTTTTGTTTCTTAACCTGTCCTATTACCATCTCGTCTTGCCTTGAGCATCTCTTAATGTCTCTACTTACCATAGACCACCCCTTTTGTTCTTTTATTCCTCCCCCCAGTCCCCAAACTTGCTTTTTTATCTGTTTCATTTCCTGCTTTTTTTCCTCAGTTCTGACGAAGGGTTTTCGACCTGAAACGTTAACTCTGTTTCTCTCTCCACCGATGTTGCCTGGCCTGCTGAGTTTTTCCCCAGCGTTTTCTGTTGCGTTTTTTTTTAATATTAGTTCACGGGATGTGGGCGTCGCTGGCAAGGCCAGCATTTACTGCCCGTCCCTAATTGCCCTCGAGAAGGTGGTGGTGAGCCGCCTTCTCGAACCGCTGCAGTCCGTGAGGTGAAGGTACTCCCACAATAGCAGTTTCACAGAATCCCCACAGTGCAGATAGAGGCCATTTCGGCCCATCGAGCCTGCACCGACACATATCCCACCCTATCCCCGTAACCCCACGTATTTAATCCCCCCCTAACACTAAGGGTCAATTTATCATAGCCAAATCAACCTAACCCGCACATCTTTGGACTGTGGGAGGAAACCGGAGCACCCGGAGGAAACCCACGCAGACACGGGGAGAATGTGCAAACTCCACACAGACAGTCACCCGAGGCCGGATTCGAACCCGGGTCCCTGGCGCTGTGAGGTAACAGTGCTGACCACTATGCCACCGTGTTGCCCCACAGTTTGGAACAACGGAGTGGCTTGCTCGCCCATTTCAGAATTTTAAAGACCTCTATTAGGTCACCCCCTCAGCCTTCTCTTTTCAAGAGAAAAAAAAGAGACCCTACCTCTACCTGACGAAGGAGCAGCGCTCCGAAAGCTCGTAATTTTAAATAAAACTGTTGGACTATAACCTGGTGTTGTGCGACTTCTCATTTTTGTCCACCCCAGTCCAACACCGGCATCTCCGCATCATTTCAGAGGGCAGTTAAGAGTCAACCACATTACTGTGGGTCTGCAGTCACATATAGGCCAGACCGGGTAAGGGCGGTAGATTTCCTTCCCTAAAAAGGACATTAGTGAACCAGATGGGTTTTGACGACAATCCAGTAGTTTCATGGTCAACGCACCACACTAGCTTTTTAATTCCAGATTTTTTTTTAATTAACTGAATTTCAATTCCCCAGCTGCCGCAGTGGGCTTTGAACTCGTGTTTCCGGATCATTAGTTCAGGCCTCTGGATTACAAATACAAGAAGCAAAATACTGCGGATGCTGGAAATCTGAAATAAAAAGACAGAAAATGCTGGAAATGCTCAGCAGGTCAGGCAGCATCTGTGGAGAGAGAGAGAAACAGAGTTAACGATTCAGGTCTGTGACCTTTCGTCAGAACTGGAAAAAGTTGGAGATGGAACAGGTTTTAAGCAAGTGCAGGGGCAGGGAGAGGGGAGGAGGGAAGGAAAGAACAAAAGGGAAGGTCTGTGATGGGGTGGAAGGCAGGAGAGATTAAATGACAAAAAGGGAATGATGGTGCGAGGCAAAAGGCGATGGTAATGGGACAGGTAAAGGAACAAAAGATGGTTCTGGAGGAGATGTAAATGGGAATAGCAGAATCATCAACAGTTGCCGTCTGAAACAATAGAAAACAAGAGGCGATCTTATCGAAACATATAAGATTGTGAGGGGGCTTGATCGGGTGGAGGCGGGGAGGATGTTTCCACTGATGGGTGAGACTAGAACTAGGGGGCATAATCTTAGAATAAGGGGCTGCCGTTTCAAAACTGAGATGAGGAGAAACTTCTTCACTCAGAGGGTAGTAAATCTATGGAATGTGCAACCTCAGAGAGCTGTGGAAGCTGCGACATTAAATAAATTTAAAACGGAGATAGACAGTTTCCTAGCTGATCAGGGAATTAAGGGTTATGGGGAGCGGGCAGGGAAGTGGACCTGAGTCTAGGTTCGGATCAGCCATGATCCTATTGAACGGTGGAGCAGGCCCGAAGGGTCGTATGGCCTACTCCTGCTCCTACTTATTATGTTCTTATATATTACTAATCCAGTAACATAACCACTATGCTACTGTACCCCGTTAAAGGTGCGGTAGGTTCCCTTCTCTGAAGGACGTTGGCGACGACAATTGGGTTTCCGTAATAGTCGGGCAGATAAAATGCAACGCACAGAAGTGGGAATTGGCATGTTGTGCCTGAGGTCTATCTCCAACAAGAGAGAGTCTAAATTCTGGGCCCTTATTAAACATTTTTTTTTTGCCGATGACCAAGAAAATTTTGCATTTAAATAAACTTCTTTTTAAGAAATAGGAGCAGGAGTCGGCCATTTGGCCCCTCGAGCCTGCTCCGCCATTCAATAAGATTATGGCTGATCTTCTACCTCATCTCCACTTTCCTGCACTATCCCCATATCCCTTGATTCCCTATCGAGCTGTCTTGAATATACTCAATGACCGAGCCTCCACAGCCCTCTGGGGTAGAGAATTCCAAAGATTCACCACCCTCCGAGTGAAGAAATTTCTCCTCATCTCAGTCCTAAATGGCCGACCCCTTATTCGGAGACTGTGACCCCTGGTTCTAGACTCCCCAGCCAGGGGAAACATCCTCCCTGCATCTACCCTGTCAAGCCCTGTAAGAATTTTGTATGTTTCAATGAGATCACCTCTCATTCTTCTAAACTCTAGAGAATATAGGCCTAATCTACTCAATCTCTCCCCATAGGA
>JASTWF010000178.1:325408-335408 GCA_030390025.1 Squalus acanthias
ACCTCGGCAGAGAAACAATCAGGTCAGTCAGGAAGGCATTATATCAAAGACATAGCAAGATACAACTCAGACAATGAGGTGGGGTCACAGGGGGTCTAATGTGTCAAATGCAGTCTGTATGGAAAACCATAAACTTTATACTTTTTTTTTAAACTGGAAATCACATCTGCGAACAAGCCAACGACAACTCGAGTCTGGATGACTCTATGTCATGTAGCGTGACATAAACCCAAGATCCCTGCGGTGGTTTCTCTGCCGAGGTGTGATAAAATACAGTCAGAAAGATTAACTGTAGTCACAGAATCACCACAGTGCAGATAGAGGCCATTTCAGCCCATCGAGCCTGCACTGACACACATCCCACCCTATCCCCGTAACCCCACGTATTTAATCCCCCCTAACACTAAGGGTCAATTTATCATAGCCAAATCAACCTAACCCGCACATCTTAGGAAACCGGAGCACCCGGAGGAAACCCACGCAGACACGGGGAGAATGTGCAAACTCCACACAGTCACACGGGGCCGGATTCGAACCCGGGTCCCTGGCGCTGTGAGGCAACAGTGCTAACCACTATGCCACCGTGTCGTCTGACATTGTACGCTACACAGGCATTGTTCTGTGTCTATATATGCTTTGCCGAATCGTATTCCTTCACTTCACCTGATGAAGGGGCAGCAGCTCCGAAAGCTTGTGATTTCAAGTAAAACTGTTGGACTATAACCTGGTGTTGTGCGACTTCTCACTTTTGTCCACCCCAGTCCAACACCGGCATTTCCGCATCACATCCCTGAATGGCCTCTTCCTGTGATTACGTCACAATCGGCCCCAGCCCAGCGCACCTGAGCCGGGGAGGAGCTCCCGCCCCCTAGCCGCGTCGCCATTGGTTGGAGGACCAGGCCGACAGTTCAGTCCTCCCACCTCAGCCCTCTTCCTATTGGTCAGCGCTCCCGTCAGTCAGAGGCCGTGCACGCGGGAATCACGTGACGGGGCGCGGCTGAATCCGCTCCGTTCGGCGTCCGGGGAGGTCCCGCCCGACTCTCAGGTTGTTTTTCTCGTATTTTACTTAATAATCTCTCTCTCTCTCTCCGCTCCCCCTCACCTCGATTTAAATCGATTCCCAACACTACTTTACCCGGCCGCTGATTCCGCCTCTTCCCGGGCCCGGCCGTCCGTCTTCTCCCAGGAGGCCCCGCGCCATTGCCCTGGCGACCGCGAGCCTAGTGCGCAGGCGCCCTCGCAGCCTCCTTTTGTTGGGGGGCCGAATGAGCATGCGCGGCCCGCCCCTCCACATTTAAAGGGACACCCTCCCCCTCTCATGTGTTCTTCTGATTAAAGGGACAGTGATAATTCCCCCGGCCACCTCACTTCAGCAAGGATGTGAAAGACCTTGAGAGTCAGCCAGTGGCTCAGTTGGTAGCACCCTCGTCTCTGAGTCAGAAAGTTGTGGGTTCACAGTCCCCACTCCAGGGACTCGAGCACATAAATCTAGGCTGATGCTCCGGGGCAGTGCCGAGGGAGCGCCGCACTGTCGGAGGGGCAGTACTGAGAGAGCGCTGCACTGTCGGAGGGGCATTACAGAGGGAGTGCTGAATTGTCGGAGGAGCAGTACTGAGGGAGCACCGCACTGTCGGAGGGGGAGTACTGAGGGAGGGCTGCACTGTTGGAGGGGCAGTACTGAGGGAGCGCTGCACTGTCTGAGGGGCAGTACTGAGGGAGCGCCGCACTTACGGAGGGGTGGTCCTGAGGGAGCGCCGCACTGTCGGAGGAGCAGTACTGAGGGAGCGCTGCACTGTCGTAGCGCCGTCTTTCGGATGAGACATTCAGGTGGACATAAAAGATCCCACTATTTCAAAGAAGGGCAGGGGAGTTCTCCCCGGTTTCCTGGCCATTATTTATCATACAAATTGGCTGCCGTGTTTCCTACATTACAACAGTGACTACACTTCAAAAAGTACTTCATTGGCTGTAAAGCCTTTGGTCGTGAAAGGCGCTGTATAAATGCAAGTCTTTCTTGTTTTTTTCTCCTGTATTTACAGTAATTACTTATATAAACTTATTTTACCGTCTCTTGCAAGGGGAGGATTTGCAGACGGGAAGCTTAACGCAAACATCACGCGAGGATCTGACAGAGTCACTCGATTCATCAGGGCCTGAATATCATCGACAGATGGAAGCGGAAAGCAGCAATCAGAGTGCGGACAAACTGCACACGTGTCTTGTGTGTGGACGCGGATTCAACCGAGCGAACAGCCTGTGGAGGCACAAGTGTAACCAAACCGGGGAGAGTCTGCGGGAATGTGGGGAATGCGGGAAGGGATTCAGTTGCCTCTCCGAGCTGGAGACTCATCAACGCAGTCACACCGTAAAATGGCCGTTCACCTGCTCCGTGTGTGGGAAGGGATTCACTCAGTCAAGCTCCCTGCAGACACACTGGCGAGTTCACACCGGGGAGAGGCCGTTCACCTGCTCCGTGTGCGGGAAGGGGTTCACTCAGCAATCCGCCGTGCTGAGACACCGGCGAGTTCACACCGACGAGAAGCCGTTCGCCTGCTCTCACTGTGAGAAGAGGTTTAACCAGTCTTGCCACCTGTTGACCCACGAGCGGGTTCACACCGATGAGAGACCCTTTCAGTGCTCCGACTGCAAGAAGGGCTTCAGAAGATCCAGCGACCTGATACAGCACCAGCGAGTTCACACCGGGGAGAGGCCGTTCATCTGCTCCGTGTGTGGGAAGGGATTCACTCTCTCCTCCACCCTGCTGACACACCAGCGAGCTCACACCGGGGAGACGCCGTTCACCTGCTCAGTGTGTGGGAAGGGATTCAGCCATCCTTACTCTCTGCGGGTGCACCAGCGAGTTCACACTGACGAGAGACCCTGTAAGTGCCCCGACTGTGAGAAGAGCTTTAAAAGCACCGAGGATCTGATGAGGCATCAACGCATTCACACAGGGGAGAGGCCGTTCAACTGCTCTCACTGCGGGAAGAGGTTTGGGAAGTCATCGAACCTGGTGAGGCACCAGCGACTGCACACCGGGGAGAGGCCGTTCACCTGCTCCGAGTGCGGGAAAGGATTCACTCGTCCCTGCTCTCTGCGGGAACACCAGCTGATTCACACTGACGAGAGGCCGTTCTCCTGCTCCGAGTGCGGGAAAGGATTCACTCGTCCCTCCTCTCTGCGGGAACACCACCTGGTTCACACTGACGAGAGGCCCTTTAAATGTTCCGACTGCGACAAGAGCTTCAAGTGCTCCAAGGACCTGAAGATGCATCGACGCATCCACACCGGGGAGAGCCCGTTCAGCTGCTCTCGCTGCGGGAAGAGGTTTACGCGCTCATCCGCTCTTCTGAAACACCAGCGCATCCACACCGGGGAGAGGCCGTTCCCCTGCTCAGTGTGTGAAAAGCGATTCACCAGTCCATCTGACCTGCTGAGACACCAGCGAGTTCACACCTGAGCGCACTGGTCCCATTCTGCTGTTAATGACATGAAGGACTGTTGGGTGAAAATAAATTCACATCTAATCTTTGGTAAAGTAAAAGGTGCAGTTTATTGAAAACAGAGCTCGGGGAGAAGGTCTCAGACCCCCGTGGTCTGTGCGAGCACCTTTTCCCCGATCAGCAAAATTCACAAGCTTATATGCAGTACAAGACTGGAGCACACCGATAGCCGTTATTACATTGCTTATTCCTTGGCTAATCCGGCCCCGTGGCAACAGCCGCCCCCCAATTATATTCCTTCAAAAACAACCTAATTATAACTTTACATCGTTAGCTAAGCCCCTTCTTTCAGTTCTGTCTTTTATCTAAGTTTGTCCAGTTATCTGGACAGCAGGGTCCATTCTTGCTTCATCGTGGCTTCGGCCGATCTGAGTCAGTGACTCGTGATTGGACATGGCTCAAAGGTTAATCAAATATACCCTACATACATCCGCGTGACAGTTGTTACTTCGTCACCCCATTGTTCTGCAAATTTTAACCTTGTTATTGCAGCTTCTCATATCTCCACATGCTTAATCACTTTTGTAGTTCAGTTTCTGACCATCTGTTCCATTTGTGGTTTCAACTAGTCTCAACCGAGACTAGGTTGTCATGCTGTGTCGCTCAACTGCAACATTCAACTGGTTCAAATCCCAATCCTTCAAGGTCTAATCTGTGTTAATAATGGCAATTACGGTGTTGTGGGGGGGGGGGGCGGAGGGTTTGAAGATGCTGATAATAACCCCAGTAACTAGGCTGGAGTTTAAGAAGTGTCAGGCTCGGCTCAGTGGGTGACACTCTCACCTCTACAGTCAGAAGGTCGTGGGTTTGAGTCTCACTCCGGAGACTTGAACACGTAATCTAGGCTGACACTCGAGGACAGTACTGAGGGAGAGCTGCTCTGTCGGAGGTGCCACCTTTCGGATGCGATGTTAAACCGAGGCCCCGTCTGCCCTCTCAAGTGGGCGTAAAAGATCCCGTGGCCGCTATTGCGAAGAATGGAAGCGATAAAGGATCGCGGCTCGGGGAAGATCAGGAAATAGAATAAGGAGCTAAGGAATAACAAGGGGCAGAAAACACTAGTAGGAGTAGTATATAGGCCCCCTAACCGTAGCTATACCGTTGGACAGAATATTAATCAAGAAATAGTAGGAGCTTGCAACAAAAGTAATGCAATAATCTTGGGGGACTTTAATCTTCATATAGACTGGACAAATCAAATTGGCAAAGTCAGTCTGGAGGACGAGTTCATGGAATGCATTTGGGACAGTTTCCTAAAACAATATGTCAAGGAACCAACCAGGGAACAGGCTATTTTAGATCTTGAATTGTGTAATGAGACAGGGTTAATTAGCAATCTCATAGTAAAGGATCCTCTGGGGCAGAGTGATCATAATATGATAGAATTTTATGTAAATTATGAGAGTGACTTGCCTCAGTCCAAAACTAGAGTCTTAAACTTAAATAAAGCCTATTACATAGGTATGAGGAGCGAGTTGGCTAAGGTAGATTGGAAAAATAGATTAAAAGGTAGATAAGCAGTGGCTAGCATTTAAAGAAATATTTCATAATTCTCAACAAAAATACATTCCATTGAGAAACAAAATCTCCACGGGAAAAGTGATCCAACCGTGGCTAACTAAAGAAGTTAAGGATAGCATTAGATTGAAAGAAGAAGCTTATAATGTTGCACAGAATAATAGTAAGCCTGAAGAAAGCAGTAAAGGTTGACCAAAAAATTGATCAAAAGGGAAAAAATAGAACATGAGAGAAAACGAGTAAGAAATATAAAAGCAGTTATTAAGAGCTTCTACAAGTATGTAAAAAGGAAAAGAGTAGCAAAAGTAAACGTTGGTCCCTTAGAGGCGGAGACAGGAGAAATTATTATGGGGAATAAGGAAATGGCAGAAACATTAAAAAAATATGTCTTCACAGTTGAAGACACAAAAAGCATAACAAGAATGGTGGGGAACCAAGGGTCTAATGAGGGTGAGGAAGTTAACGTAATTAATATAAGTAGAGAAAAAGTACTAGGGGATCTAATGGGACTAAAAGCCGACAAATCCCCTGGACCTGATGGCCTACATCCTAGGGTTCTAAAATATGTGGCTGAAAAGATAGTGGATGCATTGGTTTTGGTCTTCCAAAATTCCCTAGATTCTAGAATGGTCCCAGCGGATTGGAAGGTCGCAAATGTAACACCGCTATTCAAGAAAGGAGGGAGAGGAAAAGAAGGGAACGACAGGCCAGTTAGCCTGACATCAGTCATCAGGAAATTGCTGGAATCCATTGTTAAGGAAGTGGTATCAAGTCACTTAGAAAATCATAACATGATTAGGTAGCGTCAACATGGTTTTATGAAAAGGAAATCGTGTTTGACAAATTTATTAGCGTTATTTGAGGATGTAACTAGCAGGGTAGATAGAGGGGAACCAGTGGATGTCGTATATTTGGATTTCCAAAAAGCATTCGATAAGGTGCCACATAAAAGGTTATTACACAAGATATGAGCTCATGGGGTTTGGGGTAACATAAAGCATGGACAGAGGATTGATTAACAGACAGAAAACAGAGAGTAGGGATAAACAGATCTTTATCAGGTTGGCAGGCTGTAACTAGTGGGGTGCTGCAAGGATCAGTGTTGGGGCCTCAGCTATTCTATATTAATGACCTAGATGAAGGGACCGAGTGTAATGTATCCAAGTTTGCTGATGATACAAAGCGAGGTGGGACAGTAAGCTGTGAGGAGAACACAAAGAGTCTGCCAAGGGATATAGAAAGACTAAGTGTGTGGGCAGTAAGGTGGCAGGTGGGGTATAATGTAGGGAAATGTGAGGTTATTCACTTTGGTAGGAAGAATAGAAAAAAAGAATATTTTTTAAATGGCGAGAAACTTCCAAATGTTGGTGTTGAGAGAGATTTGGGTATCCTCGTGTAAGAAATACAGAAAGTTAGCATGCAGGTACAGCAAGCAATAAGGAAGGCAAATGGCATGTTGGCCTTTATTGTAAGGGGGTTGGAGTACAAGAGTAAGGAAGTCTTGCTACAATTGTAAAGGGCCTTGGTGAGACCACACCTGGAGAACTGTGCACAGTTTTGGTCTCCTTATCTAAAGAAGGATATACTTGCCTTGGAGGCGGTGCAACAAAGGCTCACTGGATTGATTGCTGGGATGAGAGGGCTGTCCTATGATGAGAGATTGTGTAGAATGGGCCTATACTCTCTGGAGTTTAGAAGAATGAGAGGTGATCTCATTGAAACATATAAGATTCTGAGGCGGATTGACAGGTTGGAGGCTGAGAGGTTGTTTCACCCTGGCTGGAGTGTCTAGAACTAGGGGTCATAGTCTCAGGATAAGAGGTCAGCCAATTAAGACTGAAATGAGGAGGAATTTCTTCACTCCGAGTGTTGTGAATCTTTGGAATTCTCTGCCACAGAGGGCTGTGTATGCTGAGTTGTTGAGTATATTCAAAGCTGAGATAGATAGATTTTTGGACTCTAGGAGAATCAACGGATACGTGGATCGGGCGGGAAAGTGGAGTTGAGGTCAAAGATCAGCCATGATCTTATTGAATGACGGAGCAGGCTCGAGGTGTCCTATGGCCTACTCCTGCTCCTATTTCTTATGTTCTAACAACTCCGCACCTTCGCGGCTCGACACCAACCTTCTTTTTGGGGCCTCGGCGCCTATTTTCTGGACAAACCCAACATTCCCATCGTTTTCTATCTTTTCTGAACTTATCTCGAGGTTAACTCACGTTTATCTGTGTTGAACTTCATTTGCCAATTATGTGCCCATTCTGCAAGTTCATTAATGTTCTCTTGTAATTTGTTGCAGTCCACATCAGTATTGACTATTCCCCAAATTTGGCATCATCCGCAAATTTAGAAATTGTGTTTTTGATTCCAAAGTCTAAATCGTTAATATAAATTGTGAACGACAGTGGTCCCAGCACTGATCCTTGTGGAACACCACCACCCACCTTCGGCCACTGTCAATAGCTACCTTTTACCATTGATTTGTGAAATAAAATGTATCAATCAGAGGTCTCAATGTTTCCTGTTCCACAAGCTTGTTTCGGGGGTCTGGCTCGGCGACTGTCCTGTAATTACAGCAACAAGTCCCACTGAGCTGAACAATGGAGGGGAGGCGTTAGAGGAGGATGGTGTGCTCAACCGTGGCGAAGCTTGCAGACATGTCGAGAAGGATGAAGAGAGATAGTCCACCGGTTACAGCCACAGAGGATGTGATTCGTGACTTTTGTGGAGGGCCGTTTCATAGAATCATAGAAGGTTACAGCACGGAAGGAGGCCATTCCGGCCCATCGTGTCCGCGCCGGCCAACAAGGAGCTTTCGAGCCTAATCCCACTTCCCAGCTCTTGGTCCGTAGCCCTGCAGGTTAGAGCATCCCAAGTGCACATCCAAGTACTTTATACATGTGATTAGGGTTCCTGCCTCTACCACCCTTTCAGGCAGTGAGTTCCAGACCCCCACAACCCTCTGGGTGAAGAAAACTCCCCTCAAATCCCCTCTGAACCTTCCACCAAATACTTTAAATCTGTGTCCCCTGGTTTCTGACCCCTCTGCTGAGGGAAATAGGTCCTTTCTATCCACTTTATCTATGCCCCTCATAATTTTATACACCCCAATAAGGTCTCCCCTCAGCCTCCTCAGTTCCAAGGGAAACAAACCCAGCCTATCCAGTTTTTCCTCATAGCTAAGATTCTCTATTCCAGGCAACATTCTTGTAAATCTCCTCTGTACCCTCTCTAGTGCAATCACATCTTCCCTGTAATGTGGTGACCAGAACTGCACGCTGTACTCTAGCTGAGGCCTAACCAGTGTTATATACAGTTGAAGCGTAGTTCCCCTGCTCTTGTATTCTGTGCCATGGGTAAAAAAGGCAAGCATTCCGTATGCCTTCTTAACCACCTTATCTACCTGGCCTGCTACCTTCAGGGATCTGTGGACATGCACTCCAAGGTCCGTTTGTTCCTCTACACGACTCAGTGTCCTACCATTTAATGTGTATTCCCTTTCATTGTTCGCCCTCCCCAAATGCATTACCTCACACTTCTCCGGATTGAATTGCGTTTGCCACTGTTCTGCCCACCTGACCAATTTATTGATATCTTCCTGCAGTCTACAGCTTCCTTCTTCAGTACCAATGTAAGGTGTGTGGTTCCCTCGTCCTGACAAGGGTTCTTTGACTCTGGGTTTCACAGGAACAAAATTGTAGACGACATAAAGATTTAGGTTCAACCCAAAACTGTTAGTTTATTAAAACCAACAAAACACAGACAAAAACCCTGTTGAGATCTGGCTGAAACTTACAATCACCCATCTGGCCGGTCGTTACCGTTGTGGATTGTAGGCCTGGATCGGAGATGACCTGTCCCCGTCTTCCTTTATCTGACTGCAGCTGCCTACACAGAGTCAACTGATACTTGCAATCACCCGTCCGGCTGGTCGTGGCCGATGTCGATTGCAGGCTGGGGCTAGAGATGACCGTCTTCCCTTCCTTCTTACACCTGGCAGTTCCTGCAGTCAGAGCTAGCTTCCGAGAGAGAGAGCTTCCGAGCGAAAGGAGAGAGCTGATGTTCTTTTAGTCACCTGGCCCCATGCTGGGCCTCCCCCAACCAGGTTCGGTTGTCGGTTTGCTGAACTGTCCGACATGATCAGCTAATATTTCACACTCCTCCTCCCTGATAGCAATGTCTGCTTCGCCCCTCTCCTTTGTGAAAACATATGCAAAGTATTCATTAAGAACCCTACCGACGTCTCCCGCCTCCACACACAGATTACCCTCATGATCTCTAATAGGCCCTACCCTTTCTTTAGTTATCCTCTTACTCTTAATATATTTATGAAACATCTTTGGGTTTTCCTTGATTTTACTTGCCGAGAATTTTTCATACTCTTTGGGGCTGCTGAGGCAGGGGTGGAAACCTGATTGGAGAGGTTCAAACGTGAGTTCCGGGAAAGATGGGCACTGATTTGGGAGGCGACAACACGTTCAAGGACTGGAGAGGAAAGCGAGGTTGGAGATGTGGCGGTGGTTTGCAAGGACAGAGGTGTCAAGTGTGGGTCTTTTGAAGAGCGGGATCGGACTCAAAGGCCCGCGTGAGCCAGAGAAGGGAGAGATGAAATTCGCTGTAATATTAGTGAAATTAATTTTGGGAAGGTGGGAAACTGCTGGTTAACTTTTATCAGTCGATTTTTTTCCTGCTCGTCTCTTTGACAATCACCATAAATCTGTGCCCTATTGTTATCGACCCTCCTGGTGCACACTTATGTTCATACGCTCTGTCTCCTCCTGTCACACTCTGGTTATCATTACCCCTATCGCTACCCTGCACTATTGCCTTCTCCTTTCTCTTTGACTTTCTAATTCCCCCTTCCCTCCTCCCCCGACTATTTAGCTTAAAGCGCTATTTATAAAGCCCAGGACCCCATATGCTTTATTGAATGCTTTGTTAACCTGTCCTGCCATCTTAAGAAGGTCTGATCTGCTCAA
>JASTWF010000178.1:340408-407908 GCA_030390025.1 Squalus acanthias
CCTTGTAAATCTTCTCTGTACCCTCTCTGTCTCTATGTGTTTATGTCTGTGTCTTTGTCTGTGAGTTTTGCTGTATGTGTGTGTCTCTCTGTTTCGGTCTGTGTGTCTCTCTCTGCTCTGCTCAACTCTGTCTCAAGGTGGAGCTTGAACTCCCGATTTTCTCAGAGACAGCCTGCAGTCTACAACAGCACCAGGATGGCCGAGTAGTTAAGGTGTTGAACTTAAGATCCAATGGGTTTATACCCACGAATGTTCGAACCCCACTCCTGGTAGTTCTATTAATTTAAGATCCAATTCCTCTCATCCTGCTCAGCGACACTCGTTTGTCATCAGCTGATTCTCCAACAAACAATGAGATTTTTATAGATATGGAAAGAAAAATCTCATATGTAATTTTTAAAGTCCTATTTTGTCATCTGCTGAATCTGCATTTTTCTCTCACTCTCTCTGTCACTCTCAAGAGAAGGAATCGTGAAATGTTTTTATATCTTTCATCTCCACCTCTTTGTCTCACTATCTGTGTCCCTTTCATTCTCTCTTTTTCTCTCTCTCTTACACTCTCTCTGTTGCACATTTGTCATGCACCTCCTCTTTTGTCTCTCTACCTGTCTGTCTCTCCCTCTGTCTGTCTTTCTCTGTCTCTCTGTATGGCTGTCTGTCTTTCCCTGTCTGTCTCTCTCTGTCTGTCTTTCTCTCTCTGTCTGTCTCTCTCTCTCTGTCTGTCTGCCTCTCTCTGACTGTCTCTTCTTTGTCTCTGTCTCTGTCCCTGTCTCTCTCTCTCTGTCTTTCTCATTTGTCCAGTTCTGGTTAAAGCTCGATTCTTGCTCTGGCAGATTCTACATGCATCAGTTCCTCGTTAGTATAGTGGTGAGTATCCCCGCCTGTCACGCGGGAGACCGGGGTTCATTTCCCCGACGGAGAGGACGATTTTAACATCTCTAATTTTAAACCTTTGGGCACCTCCTTAAAATCCCCCCCGGAAAAGTAGAACCGAAAAAAGTCATCGAAAATAATTTTTAAAGTATAACAACTTCCTGCACCAGTTCCTCGTTAGTATAGAGCTCTCTCTCTGTTTCCCTTTTGTGTGGAGGAGGGAGAGAGTGACACAGTAAAAGAGATTAACAGGGTTACGGACAAAAAGCGGGGGTGTGGGACTGAGCACGACGGCTCTTTCAAAGAGACAGCACAGACACGAGGGGCCGAATGGCCTCCTTCTGTGCTGTAAGAATCTATGAATCCATGACACTCAGAAAAGCTTATGAGATATACACACACAAAGAGAGCCGACACACATGTTTGTGTGTGTTTGAGTCTTTGTCTCAGCACTGCATAACTACTTCCTCTACCAGGTCCTTGATAGTATAGTGGTGAGGATTCAATTCCCCGACAGGTTCTCTCTCTTTGTGACTCCCTTTCACTCTCTCGCTCTTTGTTTCCCTCTCCTTGATCACTCCTCCCTCTGGGGCTGGTGAATGAGCCCAGGTCTGTTCACAGCGCCATTGTTGCTCTGCGCTTCTGCAGAGAATGCACGGCAGTGACTTTCGTTAGTTTAGTGGCGGATCGGTTCTGCGATGGGGCGAAATGCGTCTTTATGATGTGAAATAGTACTTAAATTGCTTCGTGTTAAAAAGCGAGATGAGATTTTTTCTTGAGCGGAGACTGTTTAGAGACTGAGAGCTCTCATACTGCAGAGCGATGGGTGATTGCTATTTTATCTGAGCAACATTTAAACTCTCACAGATCCCGTAGCGATGGGCTAGAAATCTATTTGGGTCTCCCCGCGCAGGTCCAAATCCTGCCCACTACGAATCCCAGCATTTTACATTTCATTTCAAAATGTAACCAAACCCCTTCAGAACTAATTCTGAGTTAGGCGGAATTAAATCCCACACCTTTGAACAGCTCGAGATTTTTCCCGTTTTCATTGATCTGCAAGTATGCACGAAATTTACGGTCAGAAATAGAACAAAAATCAGGCAAATTACCGACAGTGTTTCTCTCTGCCTGTCTGTCTCTCTCGATGTCTGAGTCACTCTATGTGTGTGTCTGTCTGTGTTTATGTGTGTGTGTTGTAATGGGTATCTTAAGTGGGGTCAGCCTTCGCTTTGTGACACAGTGAGCGGTTCGAATCACTCCAACACCCCTCCGGTTCCGAGACTTTGGGTTTATTTAGGGGTTGTGAACAAAATTGCAGTAAACAGGTTCTGATGAAAGAAATTTACTTTATTAAAAGAAGAAAAGGTAACAAACTTGAAACACACTTATTACTTAAACACAGATTCGGGGAACACACGGTACAAGCGAGGGAAATGACAATATATCAAACAAAACCTTATCCCTCCCAAAGATCCCACTATCTGGCTAGGTTTTTGGTTTCAGGAGATCAGGGATAATGCTCACCAACGAATCCTTGACAGGACATTAGAGTCTTTTTGTTTAAAAGGACTCCGGAAGGCCCTTATGGTTTCTTCTTGCGTGCTGGTCTTCTTCCTTGTGGTAGGTTTTGCTGGAGCAGGGAGAGAGCTGTGTTCGCGTCGCCAGTCCGTCCGAAAGAGAGAGAGATTATGGCACAGGCTTTCAAATTATACTGTTTCTTTTTCGCCTCAAAAACCCCTTACTAAAACGAATTCCTTTTTGAATGTAAATGACCCTTGCTTCGTCCAATTGTCTAGTTTTAGGCGGGCTTGCCAGTTCCGATGGTTTTTGCTTTGTGTTAATCGCTTTCCGATTTAAACACCGCCTTATCTACGTACCAAATCTTCACCCTATTGTCGTTCTGTTGGCGGGCTTTTAAATCTGTTCTCTGGATACCTGGTTGATTGGTTTTTTGGATGGGATAATGGCTATGAATCTGTGTGATCGAAGTTATATTGTCATTGAATCGTTTTTTAGATTACCAGCATCTTGTTTGCCACTGAGAATCCATATTTGAATGTGTTTGTGAGTTTTACATTGTCTCAAACAATTCCCAGACAGCTTGATCGTTTCAAGACCGGCCACGCCCCTCGCAGATTGTGTCTGTGAAAAAAATGTCTCTCCCAACAATAAGATTCGAAAAGTCATTTTCCTCAGGGTTTTCTTCTTGTGATCTTTAGGTTTTTACATCAAATCACTTCACTGAGGTCCCATCATCCCAAGTTTGTATGAAAAGTCCAAAAATCACTCCCTTTAGGGCTCTGTTCGAGTTTCTGGGGGATTTTGCGAAGCCTACAGTGTTTATGTGTCTGTCTGTGTTTATGTGTGTTTCTGCCTGTGTTTATGTGTGTGTCTCTCTGTGTCTGCCTGTGTGTGTTTATGTGTGTGTCTCTCTGTGTTTATTTCTGTGTTTATGTGTGTGTCTCTCTGTGTCTGTGTTTATGTGTGTCTCTCTCTGTGTTGATGTGTGTGTCTCGCTTGGGTTCGAACCCCACTCCTGGTAGTTCTTTAATTTCAGACCCAGTTCCTAACATCCTGCTCAGTAACACTCGTTTGTCATCTGCTGAATCTAAATCAAACGAACAATGAGATGTTTATCGATATGGAAAGAAAGATACCGTGTTTATTTTTAATTCTTCAAGTGCTATTTTGGCATCTGCTGAATCTGCATTTTTCTCCAACTCGCTCTCTGTCACTCTCAACTAACAAAGAGAAGGAATTGTGAAATGTTTTTATATCTTTCAGTCTCCACCTCTCTCTGTCTCAGTATCTGTCTCTCTGTCTCCCTCTCATTCTCTCACTCTCACTTTATCTGTCTCTCTGTCTTTCTCTGTCTGTCTCTCTGTCTTTCTCTGTCTGTCTCTCTTTGTGTCTCTCTGTCTCTCTATCTGTGTCTCTCTATCTCTCTCTTTGCCTCTATCTCTCTCTTTGTCCCTGTATCTCTCTCTGTCTGTCTCTCGATCACTCTGTCCAGTTCTGCTCACCGCTCGAATTTGTTCATCCCTGTTTGGCATAAAAATAAAACAAAAAAGTTGACTCAACCGTGGCTAACAAGGGAAATTAGGGATAGCATAAGATCCAAGGAGAGGACATATAAATTGGGCAGAAAAAGCAGCAAACCTGAGGTTTGGGAGCAGTTTAGGATTCAGCAAAGGAGGACAAAGGGATTAATTAAGAGGGGGAAAATAGAATATGAGAGTAAGCTTGCAGGGAACATCAAAACTGATTGTAAAAGCTTCTATAGATATGTGAAGAGAAAAAGATTGATGAAGTCAAGCGTTGGTCCCTTGCAGTCAGAATCAGGGGAATTTATAATGGGGAACAAAGAAATGGCAGACCAATTAAATACATACTTTGTTTCTGTCTTCACAAAGGAGGACACAAATAAACTCCCAGAGATGTCGGGAAACATTGGGTCTAATGAGAGGGAGGAATTGAATGAAATCAGTATTTGTAGGGAAATGGTGTTAGGGAAATGGACGGGATTGAAGGCCGATAAATCCCCAGGGCCTGATAATCTACATCCTAGGGTACTGAAGGAAGTGGCCCTAGAAATAGCAGATGCATTGCTGGTCATCTTTCAAAATTCTATGGACTCTGGAACAGTTCCCATGGATTGGAGGGTAGCTAATATAACACCACTATTTAAAAAAGTTGGTAGAGAAAAAACGGGGAATTATAGGCCAGTAAGCCTGACATCGGTAGTGGGGAAAATGCTAGAGTCCATTATAAAAGATGTAATAGCCGAGCACTGGAAAACAGTGACAGGATTGGAAAAAGTCAACATGGATTTACAAAAGGTAAATCATGCCTGGCTAATCTGCTGGAATTTTTTGAGGATGTAACTGGTAGAATAGATAAGGGAGAACCAGTGGATGTGGTGTATTTGGACTTTCAGAAGGCTTGCGATAAGATCCTGCATAAGAGATTAGCGTGCAAAATTGAAGCACATAGGATTGGGGGTAAGGTACTGATTTGGATAGAGAACTGGTTGGCTGTCAGGAAGCAAAGAGTTGGAATAAACGGGTCTTTTTCCGAGTGGCAGGCAGTGACTAGTGGGGTACCGCAGGGATCGGTGCTAGGACCCCAGCTATTCACAATGGCCCGAAAATTAAACCTAATACGTGAGAGTACGCACTGTGTGCTCTCGCGTATTAGGTCCCGAATTGCTGGTTTCCTGCTTGCACTGCGCATGCGTGGGAAACCGGCACTTCGTGAATTGCAAAGGGGGCAGTTCCTAAGTGAACCGCGTGCACGCTACAGGTTGTGCACACGCAGTGCACTTAGATTTTTTTTCAGGTTTGAACGCGCTGGTAAGTGGTGAAGATGTTACACATAAAGAAAGCAGGCGTAGGACCCCCTATTAAAAAGATAAGTAGTTAATTAAGTGTTATTTTAAATTTTTTTCAACAGGTTTATCTTTTTTAGAGACTTTAAAGAAAGGTAAGTTTATTTTTATAACTTTTAAAAAGAATTAAAAAAATTTCAAAAATTTAATTTTTTGTTTACAGTTGTTAATTTATTTAACTGTACTTATTTTATTCATGTGATGGCTTTTTTTAAAATTTAATTGAGGTTCAGCTGTTCTTTTGGGGGCTTGTAGTATTCATAGCTTTGACAGCCCTTGCTGTCAAAACTGTGAATGAAAGATGGTGTGCTGCCATTGGCTCTAACTGAATCACGTGATCCCAGAGCTCGCACGAACTAATTGCGCATCTGGGAAACGCAAGCACTGCACGGTTGCAACAGGGAGAGGCTCTGAAACTAAAGTTCGTGTGGGCCTCAAACAAAAAGGTAGGCGCGGAGTGCGCTATCGCGGGGAATCCTTACCCCCGCGGGAACCATCGATGTTTAATTTCTTAGCCAATATATATTAATGATCTAGACGAGGGAACTAGATGTAATATCTATAAGTTTGCAGACGACACAAAGCTGGGTGGGCGTGTGTGCTGTGAGGAGGATGCAGAAAAACTCGATTATGATTTGGACAGGTTGGGTGATTGGGCAGATGCATGGCAGATGCAGTATAATGTGGATAAATGCGAGGTTATCCACTTTGGGGGCAAAAACAGGAAGACAGATTATTATCTGAACGGC
Organism: Squalus acanthias; assembly: GCA_030390025.1. NCBI lineage: Eukaryota > Metazoa > Chordata > Chondrichthyes > Squaliformes > Squalidae > Squalus > Squalus acanthias. Next base: position 346,421 of record JASTWF010000178.1, read on the forward strand.
AATAGATTGGGACAAGGGGAAGTGCAACGAGATCTGGGAGTCCTTGTGCACCAGTCGCTGAAGGTAAGCATGCAGGTGCAGCAGGCGGTTAAGAAGGCAAATGGTATGTTGGCCTTCATAGCGAGAGGATTCGAGTACAGGAGCAAGGATGTCTTGATGCAGTTGTACAAGGCCTTGTTGAGATCACCCCTTGAGAATTGTGTGCAGTTTTGGTTGCCTTATCTGAGGAAGGATGTTCTTGCCATGGAGGGAGTGCAGCGAAGATTTATCAGACTGATACCTGGGATGGCAGGGATGACGTATGAAGAGAGATTGGGCCGATTAGCATTATATTCGCTCGAGTTTAGAAGAATGAGAGGGGATCTCATTGAAACTTATAAAATTCTAACAGGACTAGACAGACTAGATGCAGGAAGGTTGTTCCCGATGGCGGGGGAGTCCAGAACCAGAGGTCACAGTCTAAGGATAAGGGTAAGCCATTTAGGACTGAGATGATGAGGAATTTCTTCACCCAGAGAGTGGTGAACCTGTGGAATTCTCTACCACAGAAGACAGTTGAGGCCAATTCATGAAATATATTCAAGAAGGAGTTAGATATATTTCTTAAGGCTAAAGGTATCAAGGTATATGGGGAGAAAGCAGGGACAGGGTACTGAATTTGGATGATCAGCCATGATCTCATTGAATGGCGGAGCAGGCTCGAGGGGCCGAATGGCCTACTCCTGCTCCTATCTTCTATGCTTCGATGCTTCTATGCTCTGGCAGACACTGTACCTGTCAGTTCTTCGTTAGTATAGTGATGAGTATCCCCGCCTGTCACGCGGGAGACCGGGGTACAATTTCTTGATGAGGCGGATGCTTTTTAACATCCCCAATTTTAAACCGCTGTGCAGCTCCTTAAATTCCTCATGGAAAAGTAGGACATAAAAAAATCAACGTAATAAACCTCCTTTTTTGTCTCTGTCTGTCTGTCAATCTCTGTCATCCTCTCTCAGTCTCTGTCTCTCTCTCAGTATCTCTTTCTGTCGGTCTCTCTCTGTCTCGCTCACTCTCTTTGTCTTTGTCTATCTCTGTGCCTCTGTCTCTCTCTTTGTCGCTGTCTGTCTCTCTGTGTCTTTCTCACTCTACCCAGTTCCGTTACCAGTTCTGGCAGATATTTGTGAGTTCCTCGTTAGTATAGTGGTGAGTATCCTCACCTGTCACGCCGGAGACCGTGGCTCAATTCCCCGACGGGGAGGACGTTTTTGAACAACCCCAATTTTAAACCTTTGTGCAGCTCCTGATAATCCTCCCTGGAAAAATAGAAGAGAAAAAAATTAACTGAAATAATTTTAAAAGATATACTGTCATATGATGAACTGTATAACAACTTCCTGGACCAGTTCCTCGTTCGTATAGAGCTCTCTCTCTCTGTTTCCCTCTCCCTTTTGTGTGGGGCACGGAGGAGGGAGAGAGGGAGAGAGGGATTCGTCTGTCTGCATCTCCCTCTCAGTATATCTGTCTCCCTGTCTGTCTCTTTTCAGTTCCTCGTTAGTTTAGTGGTGAGTATCCCCTCCTGTCATGCTGAAGCCTGTTAAGCCGAGATTCAATTCCCTGACGGAGAGGAAGTATTATTAAAAAATCGAATTTTAAATCTTTGTGCAGATTCTTAAAATTATCCTTGGAAAAGTGGAAGAGAAAAAAAATCCACTTTTAGAATTTGATTGATTGTTTGGAGATGGGATTCTTGGTGCCCGTCTGGTGTAAGTCTTTCTTTCTTTGAGTGTACTCTTTTTATGTGGGTACAAAACCAAATCACTGTAAATCAATAAAACTTCAAAGGAAACTTAACAAATTAAATTAAAATTTGGTAGCCCGGGGTGACGATGCACTCCAGTCCCCGCGGTGCCCACCGGTCGCGGAAAAACTCAAGCGTGCCCGTCTGGTGTAGAGTGATGGATTGCGATTTTAACTGGGCAGCCTTTCATAATTCAACAAACTCCCTGTAGGCTTAATCGGGAGTGACAAGGATTAACATTCCACGGATTGCAGATTTGGAATAGAGTGCTAAACTGCGAGTTTGGTGAGCGAGGGAGTAACTCTTAAAGGTTAATCTCTTATTTTTATAAATTCTAGTCTTGTGTGCTTGCAATTAGCATTTAAATTTCCTGTTTCAAGTTTTAAGTTTCTTCCAGGCTTGGGCAGGGCTAAGCAAGCTCTGTGCTGGAGAGCAGGTGGTAGTAATTAATTAATTAACTGGTCTAATCGGGTTCTGTAACTGCCAGAGAGCTCACTTATTTAAATCTCAACAGTATAAATAAGGGAGACTAGAGTGCAGTTTTGGAATAGAGTGCCAAGCTGCGAGTTTGGTGAGTGAGGGAGTTCGGGGAGGGAGGTGTGCCTTCCTTTTTCCATCTTTGTCAGGTTCCTGGTGCGGCGGCGGACCTGTGTGAGGCGAGGCGGCGGCAAAGGGTTTAAAAGACTCCTGAGACCAGGTAAGGCGGGACCAGTCTCTGAACTCGGAGGGAGGGAGAGCGGTAAAAATAATCGAGGTGTGACGTCACCAGAAAGCAGGTAAGTAATTGGTTGGTGAGTATTTCTCTCTTTTTAAACTTAAACTCTGTGGGTTGTAGTTAATAAGGCCTTTCTGGTGCAGAGTGACTGTTGGTAAACCATTTAACTGGTGTAATTTAGAGGGAATGATTTAATTTAAATCCAATTAATTAGAGGGGATACTAGCATCTATAATCGGGCAGAGAGTGTCCATAACTAACAATAAAATTTTTAAGTTAATTACATAGAATGGAGCAGGTGATGTGTTACTGTTGCGAGATGTGGGAGCCGGTGGACCCCATTGAGGCTCACGGTGATTACATCTGTGACAAGTGTCTGCTGCTACAGGAACTCCAGCTCCGTATTGATGAGCTGGAGTCTGAGCTTCAGACACTGCGACACATCAGGGTGGGGGAGAAGTACCTGGACTTTGTTTCAGGAGGTGGTCACACCTATGAAGTTAATTAATTCAGATGTAGCCCATGGTCAGGGACAGGACGGTGTGACTACGAGTGAGGCAGGTACTGGTATCCAGGAGGTAGTGTTGGAGGAGCCGCAGCCCTTGCTCTTGTCCAACAGGTTCGAGGTTCTTACTCCCTGTGGGGACAGGAGCAGGGACTGCAGGGAGGATGAGCAACCTGGCCACAGCACCGTGGAACGGGGGGCCATTCAAGAGGGGGGAGTAAATAGAAATGTTGTAGTGGTAGGGGATAGTATTATTAGGGGGATAGATAGAGTTCTCTGCAGCCGAGAGCGAGAGTCCCGTAGGTTGTGTTGCCTGCCCGGTGCCAGGGTTAAGGACATCTCCTCTGGGCTGGAAAGAAGCTTGCAGTGGGAGGGGGTGGATCCAGTTGTCGTGGTCCATGTTGGTACAAACGACGTAGATAGGACAAGGAAGCAGGTTCTGTTAAAGGAGTATGAGCAGCTAGGGGTCAAATTAAAAAACAGAACCTCAAGGGTAATAATCTCTGGATTATTACCTGAGCCACGAGCGAATTTGGCTAGGACAAATAAAATTAGAGTTAAATGAGTGGCTGAAAGACTGGTGTGGGAGAAATGGGTTTTGCTTCCTGGGACACTGGCACCAGTACTGGGGCAGGAGGGAGCTGTTCCGTTGGGACGGGCTTCACTTGGCCAGTGCTGGGACTAGAGTCCTGGCGGATCATATAACTAGGGCTGTAGAGAGGGCTTTAAACTAACTAGTGGGGGGGAGGTTCCTAGAGAGCAAATAATAAAAATAACAACAGAGAAGGTCATAGACTTAGGTAGCAGTGGGGAAATTAAAAACCAGAGTGTGTCAGGAAGGGGCAGAAGGTATGGAGTAAAAGGTAAAGTAATAAAAAGGGCAAAAGCAGGAACTAAGTGTCACAAAACATATTTGAAAGTTCTCTATCTGAATGCATGTAGCATTCGTAACAAAATAGATGAGTTAATGGCACAAATAACTACATATGGGTATGATCTTGTGGCCATTACAGAAACATGGCTGCAGGGTGACAATGCCTGGGAATTAAACATACCAGGTTATTTAACGATCAGGAAGGACAGGCAGGAAGGAAGGGGAGGTGGGGTGGCTATGTTAATAAAGGAAGGAATCACTGTAATACAGAGAAATGATATTGGGTCAAAAGATCAGGATAATGAAACAGTTTGGGTGGAGATAAGGAATAATAAGGGGAAAAACACTAGTGGGCGTAGTCTATAGGCCTCCGAACAGTTGCAACTCTGTTGGACGGAGTATCAATCAGGAAATAGTTGAGGCTTGTAATAAGGGAACATCTTTAATTATGGGGGATTTTAACTATCATATTAATTGGACAAATCAAATTGGGCAGGGCTGCCTTGAAGATGAGTTAATTGAGTGTATTAGGGATGGGTTTCTTGAGCAGTATATAACTGAACCGACCAGGGGGCAAGCAACCTTAGATCTGGTCCTGTGTAACGAGACAGGATTAATTAAAAATGTCCTAGTAAAGGATCCCCTTGGAATGAGTGACCATAACATGGTTGAATTCCATATTCAATTAGAGGGTGAGAAGGTTGGATCTCAAACAAGCGTGCTAAGCTTGAATAAAGGAGACTATGAAGGTATGCGAGCAGAATTGAGTAGAGTGGATTGGGAAAATAGATTAAAGGGTAAGACGATACATGATCAGTGGTGTACATTTAAGGAGTTATTTTACAACTTCCAAAAAATATATATTCCACTGAGAAGAAAAGGGTGTAAAAGAAAAGACAGTCATCCGTGGCTAAGTAAAGAAATTAAGGATAATATTCGACTAAAAACAAGGGCTTATAAGGTAGCAAAATCTAGTGGGAGGATAGAGGATTGGGAAACTTTAAAAGACAGCAAAAAATAACAAAGATTGATTAAGAAAGGGAAGATAGATTATGAAAGTAAATTACCAAAAAATATAAAAACAGATAGTAAGAGTTTTTATAGTTATATCAAAAGAAAAAGGGTGGCTAAAGTAAATGTTGGTCCCTTAGAGGATGAGACCGGGAAATTAATGGTGGGAAATATGGAGATGGCAACTAAACTGAATGAATATTTTGTATCAGTCTTTACAGTAGAGGACACTAAGTATATCCCAACACTGGACAAACAGGGGGTTATAGGGGGGGAGGAGCTAAACACGATCAAAATCACTAAGGAAGTGGTACTCGGTAAAATAATGGGACTCAAGGCGGATAAATCACCTGGACCTGATGGCTTACATCCTAGGGTCTTGAGGGAAGTGGCGGTAGGGATTGTGGATGCATTGGTAATAATTTTCCAAAACTCCCTGGACTCAGCAAAGATCCCGGCAGACTGGAAAACTGCTAATGTAACACCCTTATTTAAAAAGGGCAGTAGACAGAAGGCTGGAAACTATAGACCAGTTAGCCTAACATCTGTGGTAGGTAAAATTTTGGAGTCCATTATTAAGGAGACAGTAACGGGACATTTGGATAATCATAATTTAATAGGACAAAGTCAGCATGGTTTTATGAAGGGGAAGTCATGTTTGACAAATTTGCTGGAGTTCTTTGAGGAAGTAACACACAGGGTGCAAAAAGGGGAACCAGTGGATGTGGTGTATTTAGACTTCCAAAAGGCATTTGACAAGGTGCCACACAAGATTATTGCTTAAGATAAAAAATCACGGGATTGGGGGTAATATTCTGGCATGGATAGAGGATTGGCTATCTAACAGAAGGCAGAGAGTTGGGATAAATGGTTCATTCTCAGACTGGCAATCAGTAACTAGTGGTGTTCCGCAGGTGTCAGTGCTAGGTCCCCAACTCTTTACAATCTATATTAACGATTTGGAGGAGGGGACCGAGTGTAACATATCAAAGTTTGCAGATGATACTAAGATGGGAGGAAAAGTAGTGAGTGAGGAGGACATAAAAAATCTGCAAGGGGACATAGACAGGCTAAGTAAGTGGGCAGAGATTTGGCAGATGGAATACAATACTGGAAAGTGTGAGGTTATGCACTTTGGCAGGAAAAATAGTAGAGCAAGTTATTATCTAAATGGCAAGAAACTGGAAAGTACTGAAGTACAAAGGGATATGGGGGTCCTGGTGCACGAAACTCAAAAGGTTAGTATTGTAAGGGTTTTTGTCTCTCAGCCTGTGAGATTCGTGTGGCTCTGTGCCGCCCGGGTGCTAGTGTGGGTTTAGGCCTTGTTGCCTGTTCTGGTCTCCAGCCAGTCTGGGAGCACTAGACACACCTGTGAGTGGTTCGACCCACTCGCCCTTACGGTTCTAGACACTGGACTTAGATGCGAGAGCAGTAATGGAGATGAAACTCAGGTAGACTCGGTTGAATGGTACGAAATGGAAAATCTTTATTGCATAATATTTAAGATTACGAAATACATGTCCTAAGCACAGATTAATGACAGTACAATCTTACACGCAGATTGATTAAGAAAGGGAAGATAGATTATGAAAGTAAATTAGCAAAAAATATAAAAACAGATAGTAAGAGTTTTTATAGTTATATAAAAAGAAAAAGGGTGGCTAAAGTAAATGTTGGTCCCTTAGAGGATGAGACCGGGAAATTAATGGTGGGAAATATGGAGATGGCAAAAACACTGAATGAATATTTTGTATCAGTCTTTACAGTAGAGGACATTAAGAATATCCCAACACTGGACAAACAGGGGGCTATAGGGGGAGAGGAGCTAAACACGATCAAAATCACTAAGGAAGTGGTACTCGGTAAAATAATGGGACTCAAGGCGGATAAATCACCTGGACCTGATGGCTTACATCCTAGAGTCTTGAAGGAAGTGGCGGTAGGGATTGTAGATGCATTGGTAATAATTTTTCAAAACTCCCTGGATTCCGCTAAGGTCCCGGCAGACTGGAAAACTGCTAATGTAACACCCTTATTTAAAAAGGGCAGTAGACAGAAGGCTGGTAACTATAGACCGGTTAGCCTAACATCTGTGGTAGGTAAAATTTTGGAGTCCATTATTAAGGAAACAGTAACAGGACATTTGGATAATCATAATTTAATAGGACAAAGTCAGCATGGTTTTACGAAGGGGAAGTCATGTTTGACAAATTTGCTGGAGTTCTTTGAGGAAGTAACATATAGAGTGGATAAAGGGGAACCAGTGGACGTAGTGTATTTAGACTTCCAAAAGGCATTTGACAAGGTGCCACACAAAAGATTATTGCTTAAGGTAAAAAATCACGGGATTGGGGGTAATATTCTGGCATGGATAGAGGATTGGCTATCTAACAGAAAGCAAAGAGTTGGGATAAATGGTTCATTCTCAGACTGGCAATCAGTAACTAGTGGTGTTCCACAGGGGTCAGTGCTGGGTCCCCAACTCTTCACAATCTATATTAACGATTTGGAGGAAGGGACCAAGTGTAACATATCAAAATTTGCAGATGATACAAAGATGGGAGGGAAAGTAGTGAGTGAGGAGGACATAAAAAACCTGCAAGGGGACATAGACAGGCTAAGTAAGTGGGCAGAGATTTGGCAGATGGAATACAACACTGGAAAGTGTGAGGTGATGCACTTTGGCAGGAAAAATCCTAGAGCAATTTATTATCTTAATGGCAAGAAACTGGAGAGTACTGAAGTGCAAAGGGATCTGGGGGTCCTGGTGCACGAAACTCAAAAGGTTAGTATGCAGGTGCAGCAAGTGATTAAGAAGGCAAATGGAATGTTGGCTTTCATTGCTAGGGGGATAGAATATAAAAATAGGGAGGTATTGCTTCAGTTGTACAAGGTATTGGTGAGACCGCACCTGGAATACTGCATACAGTTTTGGTGTCCTTACTTAAGGAAAGACATCCTTGCTCTCGAGGCAGTGCAAAAAAGGTTCACTCGGTTAATCCCGGGGATGAGGGGGTGGTCATATGAGGAGAGGTTGGGTAGATTGGGACTCTACTCATTGGAGTTCAGAAGAATGAGAGGCGATCTTATTGAAACATATAAGATTGTGAAGGGGTTGGATCGGGTGGATGCGGGGAGGATGTTCCCGATGACGGGTGAGACGAGAACTAGGGGACATAGTCTTAGAATAAGGGGCTGCTCTTTCAAAACTGAGATGAGGAGGAACTACTTCACTCAGAGGGTCCATGGAATATGCTGCCACAAAAAGCTGTAGAAGCTACAACATTAATTAAATTTAAAATAGAAATAGACAGTTTCCTGGAAGTAAAGGGCATTAAGGGTTACGGGGAGCGGGCAGGAATTTGGACATGAGTCTAGGTTCGGATCGGTCATGGCCCTGTGGGTAGTGGAGCGGGCCCAGGGACTGTGTAGCCTGATTCTGCTCCTATTTCGTGTGTGCAATTCTGTTAGATGCAGGAGATGGTTCTGTGATAGATTGGCGGTTAGGATCAGATCAGCCATGATCTTATTGAATGGCGGAGAAGGCTCGAGGGGCCGATTGGCCTACTCCTGCTCCTATTTCTTATGTTCTTATGTTCTTATGTTATGTAACTAATTTCAGGGAAACGAGGAACGAACGACACATCGTAAATGGGGGCACACATTACAATTATCCTTAATACTTAAAACCCTCCCCTATCAATATCTGTCCTAAGCTAGATTCGTAGGATTCGAGACTCATGCTCACCACTCGTGATAACTCGGAGAATTCCGTAAACTCTGATCGGATGTTATTCACCGCAGCGCCCACGTGTCGATCAGGGGGTCTCCTGGCCCCACTTGTTTACTCGTTTCTGCTCCGGCTAGCAGGCTGGAGCGTCTGCTGTCATGAAGATCTGTGTTGTCCTCGGAGTTCCGACTCTACTCAAAAAAGAGTCTTCCTGTGCCCTCGCACTGATGCGATAAAATTCGAAGAATAGTCTTCCTGTGTCAGTTCTGTAGAACTCAAAGAAGTCTTCCTGGCAAGGAAAATGTCTATTCGACCTACAGGCGCAGTCGGGGCTTACTGACCGTGGCGATAAGTATGGTCTTCTTCTCTTCTCATCTCATCTCATCTCATCTCATCTCATCTCATCTCGGGCCTTCGGTTCCAACACCGTTTACCGACTTATCGGGATGGTGCGCCCGCTTCAAGGCTTCAGAGCCCAGTTCTACACAGGTCTTCGCGACACGACACGAGGTAGATTCGAGCGGATCGTAAAGTTCAACAGTCTTTTGAAAAGAGACACGAGGCAAGCAGGAACAATACGGTGAGTCAAGAGCAGCCACGAGGATAAACACCAGCAGGATAAGAGTCAACCGAATAAGAGAAAGATGGACGGTTTGGAGCTTGCAATTATAGTGCAAAATCTTCCGTTTCCCGCCCAACCTTAATGTCTTTTCCTTTTGTTAGGGTTTGGCGCTCAAAAGTCTTGTATAGGGTGATCTTCGTTTTAATGGGTTTCGGGGCTACTCGTAATTGTCTGAGTACCTGTTAATATTTCTCCCATTGTTTAATCGGTCGGTGTTCTCCCCGGAGGGGTTTTGGGGCTTCCAAATGTTTTCTGTAACTACCCGCTAACGGCTCTCTCATCGTAGAGTCGTTGGGATTTTACATATTAATGTCTTTGGATGGGTTCTTGATTACTTGGTACAATAGCTCTTATTCGCACCTGGGAGACCGATTTCAGTATTTATGTGTATACTGTGAACCCATGATGTCTCGTGTATTATCTTCAATGTGCTGAGTCTGAATCGATCTTGCACAAATGTTTATTGGAACGCCATCTTGTCTGCCTGTTGAAAAGTCTAGAATGTTCTGCCACGAGGCGCGGCGGCCATTTTACAAGCTGCTTGTGTCCACTTTGAAAACCTGACAGCATTCTGCTGAAATAAAAGCTGTTTGAACGAAACTCTGTTTTTCTCCTTATTAATAAAATCGCGATATATTGTGAATTCTACAGTCCCTCCTGTTGATGCGAATAACTCAGCTTATCGTATCAAAAATATTGTGGTGAGCAATATTATCTCGATTTTCTCCGAATCCAGAAAATTTAATCCCATAACTTAAACTATCTAGGGTCTTTGCGTCGTCCTTATTTCCCAAGAAAATTACACTTTATATCACCGTAGGCATCATTTGCCTTTAAACTTACACCACTTGTTTTCCTTCCAGGTGTAACCAGGCCGATGCCTCTCGTATCACCTGTATATTCATCTTTTTATTTAGGGAAAGGAAAAACAAAACCCAAACCAAACAATCATTTTTAACTACAACACCATCACCAAAATAATCAACACCAACTCTTAGAACATGTCGAGTTCCAAACGTATTTACAGTCTTTGAAAATCATGATCGAGTACAAACTTCCGCGGCGCACGTGGCGAGCGGGAGTGACGCCATTTTCCGATTACATGGTGCTTTCATCGTGCACGCGCACGTAACGTTCTCGCCACTCTCCCGTGTTTTCATGCTTGGTGAGGCGTTTGCCTCTTTTACAATGTACGATCAATAGGTACACTACAATAAAAACTTGGCATACAACTAAAATGTGGGAGGCTATTCTGATCCATGAAGGCACTTCAATATTGGTGAACAGATTCCACCATGGTGGAATTACTATATCCAGAATGTCTGTCCCTATTTCGACAGTTTTCTGTTCGAGTGTGTAAAAATGTTTCTGTGACACCGCGACGGCTTTCAAAAGCTTGGTGAGGTGTTCAGGGAGAGGGGGAATGAAGTATCCGAAATGCACGACGAATCGCTGCAAGTCGGTGAAATTCTGTTTTACTGTTAGATGAACAGTGGATGGTTCAGGGATTGGGACAATTCGCTGTTGTGCTACTTGAACTTCCGCCCTGGGTTTGAAACAGAAACTGCTGTCACTCACCGGACACCGGCTACGGTTTCCATGCTGGTAGTGTTGCGCTGCAGTGGTAACACAATATGTTCCACCCCCGATGTATGCTACCTGCGGAGGCACTTGATCTTGCACCATTGCCTCCATGGTGCAATTCATGGACTTGGCGCCAGCCGTTCTGAACCCGCACTGTGGTGTTAAAAAGGCATTCAAGTGCTGGGGACACAGTATTATGTGTGCTCCCCTGCCGCGACAACCAGAGAGATCTGTACCTGTCATCGTTTGCTCCCAGCGGATGACATAGGGTGGAACCGCTGCATAGCGAATGTGGGCTCCCCCCTGAATGACACCAATGTTCTCTACCCGATACACCGGGGCGGGCTTTGCTGTGTCGCCCAAAACCAGCATACGTAGTACTATACCCATGATAGTATGGTTTGATCGTCCGCAGTCCACGGGGACTGGGTATGCTTCTGAAGCTAGCCTGAGCTGACACGGGCTTAATGCGTTCTGAAAAGGGTGGAGCGCCCGCAGGTGTTTGTTACTTATCCAGGACGGGACCAAACCTTGTTTTAAATCCTCCAAATTACTGCGGCCCTCGCCCAGTAACCACGCCCCGTAAAGCACGCACACCTCATTCTGCACAGCTTGATCGGATGCATTCCGATCTTCCCTAATCAGGGCATTTACCGTCTTTGCATGTTTCTCTAACTCTGCTATAATTTCCTTTAAATGGAGAGTCATGGCTTGGTCCTCGTGTAAACCCGACCCAACCACTTTATTTTCATCTGTTAGAATGTCTTTTAATTGCGTCTTTAAACCATTAATCTGGGTCTGCAGCTCCACACTGTCCAGAGCGTTGACCACAGATGTACCCGTGTTAAAAGCAGTGAACGCGTCGTTCACTACACCCCTTCTTTGCCTCCCCACTTGATCAAAAACTTCATGTGGTGCAGTGTACAAACTTGTTTTATCAATTTCCGCGAAATCCAATTCGTAAAATTGTCTGAACATCTTGGTCAACAGGACCTGATATAACTGTTCCGTCTTTTTGGGGCACCACTCTGGTAACCGCACCTCGGTGAGATTTAAGATCACCGAGGCCACCGCGTAATGTACCCCCTGAAAAAGTATCTGGTCTGTGGGGACCAGTACCAAACCATTCCCGGGTCCCTTACTAGTTTTAGGGCACCCTTCCTCTTCAGCTAGAACCACCGGAATCGTGGGCGGGGCTTTGCGTGGGCGCGTAATGAGCTCAGTGGCATTTACCGGGATCGAAGAGTATGGGGCTCCGCACCCCCTGGTGCTCGCATCCCACCTCATCCCCTGTCCGTTATCCTGCCATTGATTAATGAAAAATATGGAGATGCCTTTGGGGCAAGCGTACTTTGACCCCCACATGCATACATAAATTCCCTCATCCGGTTCCCACCATTTGTCCCAACAGACTCTCACTTGTCCGTTTGTCCCCGTAATTGTCCGATGGGTATTATTACCCAGTCGTTCCCACTCGACCGAAGAGTTCCTCATGTTTTTGCTCAGCTTTCGCAGCCACCACCATCGGCTCAATGGGACATTCCCATTACAAGTCAAACAAATCCGTTTGCCGACGGTGACGCTGATCCTGGGTGCGATGATCCTTACTTTGGGGCACATTAAAGAAGTCTCTTGGTAGGCAAACCCCGATGTGCTGGAATACTCAGTCGAGTTCGTTCCCAGCCATCCTGGCCACCTTCCCTTGTGGAAATAGGTGGTGGTCTCCTCAGCCTCCCGTCTTCCGGTCCCATCCACCGCGATGGGGGCCGTGTCCCCGGAGCATCCAAACACCACGACATCCTTGGTGCGGCCTCGATAGGCCAATCCACATCCGATTGCCGCGAGCAATACTAGAATTTGTTCCATCCTTCCTTGGTTCCTGTGATCAGATAGAATGAGGTAGCCAGCCTCGCAAGAGTCTCTGGCTTTTGTGAAGGGTGAGCGGGTCCCCTGACCTCGCCTCACGTAAACTTCAATGTTCACTAAATAAACTTTAACTAGACCTATCTAAAACTCCCATCATTTTATCATTTTCTGTTAAAATTAAACTACAAACTTAACCTTATTTAAAACCATAAACTTATAACCTTATTCTTAACCTTAAACTTAGAAACTTAAACTTAAACTATGAACTTAAAACTTATTACTGTACAGCGCCGCCCGTTCCCAGGGCGGCCCCTTTAAATTCTGAGAAGGCTGCTGCGAACTCTTCCCGACGGTGGGAGGGCACTGACCCCTTCCTTTGATCTGCCGCAGCCTGTTGCTGCTGCGATGGGGCCGGGTCCTACCTGGGCTGCCTTAACCTTGAGTCTACGCCTTGGGGCAGTTTGGGGCCATGACCACATCTTCCTGGGCTGGGGTGCTCTACTTGACCTACGAGGAGTTGTCGGGGGCAGGAATCCCAGGACCGATGGACCGGGTTTCGAGACTTTCGCCGGGACGACCTGTGGTCCCACCACAGTCGCTGGCTCCGCCTCCCCTGACTCCGCCTCCCTGACCTCGGGACTTGCAGCTTGTGGCACTGCCCTGCTCGTCCCAGCAGGCGGCCCTTAACTCGCAATCCCTACCTCCCTCGAGGGCAGGACGTTCAAGGCGGGCGGCTCGGGCTCTGAGGTTTTCACCGTCACGCCCTGTGGTCTCACAGCGGCTGGCTCCGCCTCCCCTAGCTCCTCCCTCCTGTGTTCGGGACCTGCAGCCTCGGTGTCCACCCTGTGTGGATCTCTATCTGCAGCCCCTGTCCTCCCTATACCTGAATCGGGGGCGACCCTTGCGTTCCCCGATTCCCACTCGTCCTCATCACTATCCTCATCTGACTCGAGTTCCGGGAACTCTCCCTCATCTGACTCCCAACCCCACAAAAATGTTTCACAATTTTCCAGGATGTCTCCTCCCCTGATGCAAGCTGCTTTGCCTGCCTTTGTGCCCTGTGGTCCTACCTGGGGCTGCGAGTCCCCACTCGCAGGTTTTGCCCCTGTGGTTTTCCCTTGTGCACCTGGCTTGTGCAATTTGCACTGGTTTACGTGGAACCACTTAGTGCGCCGAGGTACCTTTATGGCGTATACCATGGGACTCGCCTTATCTACAATATTGTAGGGTCCCATATACAGTGGTTCCAGACTCCCTACTCTGGCGTAGTTTCTGACCATAACCTGGTCTCCTACTTCCCATTCCCGCGTTTTGCGGGGTTCCAGCAACAGGCGATTGCCCTGATGCTGCCTTCCCATGTTCCCAGCCACCTGCTCATAAACCTGCTTCAGGCGCTCCAAGAGGGTCTGGGCGAACTTGTCCCTGCTTATCTCTTGGAGCTGGCCCTCAGTGAGCACCGGCGCTAGCACATGGGTGGGGGTTCGCATGAGCCTCCCAGTCATTACCTCGTGCGGGGAATACCCCGTACTTTTCGACTGACTGGCCCGGACCCCCATGAGGACTAAAGGCAGAACCTCCGCCCATTTTTGGGGCGAGTTCCTAGTCTCTTTCCTCAATTTCTCCTTCAGGGTCCGGTTCATGCGTTCAACAATCCCGGATGACTGGGGATTGTGTGCTACGTGCCACTTCCCTTCAATGCCCAAAAGCATGAGGGTGTTCTGCATCACCTGGCCGGTGAAATGACTCCCTTGGTCCGACTCCACAAAACGGGGGAGTCCCCACCGCGAGAACACTTCCTTGACCAAGATTTTTGCAGTCCCCAGTGCCGTAGCTGTTCGACAGGGGAAGGCTTCCACCCATTTGGAAAACACATCCACCAAGACGAGGCAGTATTTATAGCCACCCTGGGTGGTGGGCAGGGGCCCTATATAGTCGATCTGTATCGACTGCCATGGTCCCTCTACCCTTCTTACGTGCCCCATGGGCACTTTCCTTTTCTGGGGGTCTGGCTTGTTTGCAGCGCACACAAGACAGTTTGCACAGAACTCTCGGACCTGTTCCCTGAGCCCTGGCCACCATCCCGCTTGCTCTACCCGTTGCCAGGTAACCTCGGGCCCGGGGTGCCCTGCCCCTGGTCCCTCGTGAGCCAACTGGAGGAATTCCCTCCTGTGCTGCTGCGGCACAACCCACTGCTCCTCGCGGAACAGCATGCCTTCCTTCACTGAGAGGGTTGCCGTACTGTACGGACCCTCTACTTGCTTCCCCTCAGCAATGGTTTTTAGGACTGCTTTTAGGGCGGGATCCTGGGTTTGGACGGTCTTAAGGTCTAGGGGCAATGCTACCCTGGAGTTCCCGGGATTCCCGTCCCTGCCTTGGATCGCTGCCATGGGTCTGGTCCCATAGGGGTCCCAGAAAATGCCGTTGCGGGCACCTTCCCTGGCTAGCGCATCCGCCTGCTGGTTGCCCTCCCCTCGGGGCTCTGTGGAGGAGTGAGCCTTCACCTTATGGATGAAAATCTCCCCTTCCTCCCCTACTGCCGCTAGGATCTTTTCCAGCAAGGGCTTCACCGTTAAAGGTCGCCCGTCCGCGGAGGTGTATCCACGGCGGGACCAAATTGCCAGGTATTCCGTACACGAATTACATGTGAACATACTGTCCGAGCAAATCGTGTATGGGGTTGGGAAAATGTCTGGGTGGGTAACAACGTACACCACGGCAGACAGCTCAGCCTGCTGCGCGCTCATGGTGCTAGGGAGCTTGATCGCCAGGGCAAGGTTTGCCGCAGGGTCATAAACTCCACACCCTGTGAGTCGTTCGCCAGCAGATACTGTGCTGGAACCATCAACATAAATCTCGCGCCCAGTGGGATGTATCCCGGCCCGCAAACCTATGTTGACGTCCCACAGCCCTTCCACCGAACACCGGTGGGCTGTACCGGGGTATACCAAATTGGCCGCAAGCCTGGGCTCGCAAAGACCTTTTACTCTAAGATCCATCTGGGAAAGAAGAAGGGTCCAGCGCTCAATACGCACGCTGCTTACGGTCCCATCTTTAATCCTCCCATCTAGAAGCATCTTAGTTGGTGTGTGATGGGTGAGGAGAGTGATGGGAGAGAGCCCTGTGAAGATCGCTGATCTTTTCACAGCCCAATGCGTGGCTAAAAGGTGCCTTTCGCAATTGGAGAAACTTCTCTCCACATCCGTTAACACCCTGGATGAATAGACAACCGGCCTCAGCTTGCCGTGACGCTCGTGGAGCAGCACAGCGCTCAAGCTGTCCCCGCTGGCAGCTACCTCCAGGAAAAACTCCTTCCCCCCATCTATGGCCCCTAAGGCTGGCGCGGTCTGCAGATCCCTTTTTAACTTCTCGAAGGCTGCTTGGCAGCCCTCGTCCCAAGACCACTCCACTCCCTTATGGAGGAGTCGGAGGAGCGGCGCCGCTGTGGCTGCATAGTCTTCGATAAAATCCCTGCAGTAACCGGTCAGTCCCAAGAAGGACCTCACACCCCTTATGGTGTTGGGAATCGGTAACTCTTGCACCGACTCCCTCCTAGCCTTATCTATGGCTCTTTCCCCAGCGCGAATGGTCAGCCCCAGGAATTTTACTTCCTGCTGACCGATACGTGCTTTCTTAGGGTTTACTTTAAAACCCTTTCTCGCTAGCAGCTCCAATAACTCGGCCAGTAGTGGTCCATGCTCCTCCCTTGAATCCGTAAATAGGAGCAAATCATCCACGTACTGCACTATCTGATTGGGCTGACTAAACTCCTTTAAACTTCCTGCCATACACTGATGGAAAATACTGGGGCTATTGTGGAAACCCTGTGGCAGACAGTTCCATGTGTACTGTTGTCCTTTGAAAGTAAAGGCAAACTTGTACTGGTCCTCTCGCCGCAGCGGGATGGACCAAAAACCGTTCGAGATATCCAGCACCGTGAACGTGGTCGCGGACGCTGGGATACTCCCTATTAGGTCAGCAACTGCTGCTACCGTGGGCGCGCAGGCGGGAATGTTACTGTTAAGGACTCTGTAGTCCACCGTGGCCCTCCACGAATTATCCGGCTTCCTAACCGGCCATAATGGGGAGTTCACGTGTGTGGCTATCGGCCTCAACACACCCTGCTGCACCAAGGAGGACATTGCTGTCTCCATATCGGGTTCTGCTTCTTTGGGGAAGTTATACTGCTTTTGGGGCCGTGTCATGGGGTCCCCATCTACGCTGACCTCAAACCCGGTAACCCTCCCACAATCGTGCTTGTGGGTTGCAAACGCGTGCATATTATCTGACACGTACGTTTGCATGTCCGTTGGGACATCTGCGACCATAAGCCCGAGGTCGTAGCCTCCGGATGGCTGCATGGTACACAGGACCCCTGTTTCTTCCTCCCCCGGAATTACCACTACCTCGCCTTTTTCACTCTTAGCCCCCCAGAGACAATGATTTCTGAGGTCCACGAGGATCCCGTGCCCTGATAGGAGATCGGACCCGAGGATACCTCTTCCACCCCCCTCCTGCCATTCCATCAATATGCACTTCCACTTGATGTGAAGTGCTCCCAAACGAATGGATAGCGGAAGGGAGAACGCGCCAGCCTGTTCTTTTCCCGTGAACCCCGCTAACGTGAATGGGACTTTGGTAGATAGCGGTGAGTCAAAAGGGCTATCTGTATGAATCACGGTGCAAGAAGCTCCCGTGTCCAACAAATAACTACCCTTCTGTTTCTCTACCTCCATTTCCACCAGGGGTCGCTTCCACGCATCATAGCTGAGCGGACACAGGTAGACGGGCTGCGCAGGCTCTAGTCATTGGGTATGGTTAGACGGGCCTGTGGCACCTACGGGGCCGGTAGCAACCGCCACTCTTCCATGTGCACTCATAAAGTTGCGCATGGCTCCCAACACTGTTTCGAGGTCGTCGGGAGGGGTGGGTGCACTAGCTTCCCTATCAGAGACAGGCATCTGGGCTCGGGCTGCGGGATTTTTATTCCTGGAATCCTTCCAAGGGTACCTGCAGTTCTTGCGCCAGTGCCCTGTCTTCCCACACCCGTAACAAGCATTACTTGCCTGCGGGGCGTGGTTACCCTCCTGATGCCACTCCTTTTGAGCCGGGGCTGCGGGTCGTACCTCATGTACTTTTCCCTTAAGGGGACGTGTTCCCATACCCCTTATATTGCGATATCCTACCGTGAGTCGATTTAAGACCGACTCTTCCGTAATGTTGGGGTCATTGGGATCAAACCACGCTTTTGCCTGCTCTCTGACGGCTGGCAAACTGTTGGCTACTATACACCTGAGCCAATGAGTTAAACCGACGCCGTCCACAGCGTCGCACTCTGGCGCACCTGGACAGCTGCGCTGATATACTGGCCACAGCCTGTCGGCAAAAACCTTCGGGGGTTCTCCCTCCATCTGCACTGTCTGTCCCACTCTAACAAACGGACCTTCATCGTCCGTCCCCAACACTTCTAGTACCTCATTTTTTAATGCCTCATAGGTCTTGGTTCCCCTCTTGCTCTCGTCCGAGAGACACTGAAGGATTGCACTGCCTAACGAAAATAACAGCATTTTTGCTGTTTCCCCATCGTCGCAGCCGTTAATGGCTGCGGTTTGCTCAACTTCTCTGAAATGTACGGAAGGGTCGTCTGACTCGGTCAGCTTCCGTACGTGATTTATCATAACTCTCAGCTGGTGTGAGCTGTGAGGCAACACAAGCTGGTTGAGGAGGACCCCTGGTTCCTCCCCACCGTTTCTGTTTGGGCCCCTTTTTATACCCGTAACTGGACACAACGGTCCCTTTTCCACTTCTTCCTCAGTGGGCTCTTTTGTTTCTTCTACTACTTCCTCCCTTACCCAGGTTTCCGAATAGCTGGGTGGCGCGGAGGGCGTAGTGGCTAATACTTCCTTTGCTTTACTTGGTGGGAATTTCTGAGACTCCTCATCTACTAGTGGCTGGTGTGCTGACGGACTGATAAGGCACACCATGCCGTGCGCTTTGTTCACGGCCCTTTTAAGGTGTTCTATCTCCTTTTGGCAGACGCTATGATCGGCCCCCTGAAATTTATCCTCAAGGGCCATCTTATATGCCGCCCTAACCCCCGTTAAGCTCTCTTCCTGGGCTTTTATTTGGGCAGCTTGGCGGGCACATCGTTCCTTTAGTCTGCCCTCACTTAACTTTGCCTCAGTGACTTGGCACTCGAGGTAATCTATTTTTGCTTTGTGGTGACTGGTGATTTCCTGGCGTTCTCGGTGCAGCGCACTTAAATTCCTAATGAGCAACTCCCCTCCAGAGACCTTCTCATCCATTTCCTCCTCTAAATGCCTGATCCGAGCTGTTTGCGCTGTAATGACCTGGTTTGAAATCTGGACCTGCCTTTTGTAACACATTAACCAGACTGCTTTCTCGACTGTCTTTTTATGTTCCTTACTATCTGTCCACCTCTCGGCTGCCTCTAGTGGACACTTATCCACTAACAAGTCACTTATCCATTTCTTAGTTAAATTTACCTTTCCGAACACATAATCTGCTATCTTTTCCTGCATAACATTTCGTACATTCACACCAAAGTCTAACACACTACCCTCTCGCTGCCAGTGTCCTGCCGCGGTCGCCATTTTCTGTAAGGGTTTTTGTCTCTCAGCCTGTGAGATTCGTGTGGCTCTGTGCCGCCCGGGTGCTAGTGTGGGTTTAGGCCTTGTTGCCTGTTCTGGTCTCCAGCCAGTCTGGGAGCACTAGACACACCTGTGAGTGGTTCGACCCACTCGCCCTTACGGTTCTAGACACTGGACTTAGATGCGAGAGCAGTAATGGAGATGAAACTCAGGTAGACTCGGTTGAATGGTACGAAATGGAAAATCTTTATTGCATAATATTTAAGATTACGAAATACATGTCCTAAGCACAGATTAATGACAGTACAATCTTACACGCAGATTGATTAAGAAAGGGAAGATAGATTATGAAAGTAAATTAGCAAAAAATATAAAAACAGATAGTAAGAGTTTTTATAGTTATATAAAAAGAAAAAGGGTGGCTAAAGTAAATGTTGGTCCCTTAGAGGATGAGACCGGGAAATTAATGGTGGGAAATATGGAGATGGCAAAAACACTGAATGAATATTTTGTATCAGTCTTTACAGTAGAGGACATTAAGAATATCCCAACACTGGACAAACAGGGGGCTATAGGGGGAGAGGAGCTAAACACGATCAAAATCACTAAGGAAGTGGTACTCGGTAAAATAATGGGACTCAAGGCGGATAAATCACCTGGACCTGATGGCTTACATCCTAGAGTCTTGAAGGAAGTGGCGGTAGGGATTGTAGATGCATTGGTAATAATTTTTCAAAACTCCCTGGATTCCGCTAAGGTCCCGGCAGACTGGAAAACTGCTAATGTAACACCCTTATTTAAAAAGGGCAGTAGACAGAAGGCTGGTAACTATAGACCGGTTAGCCTAACATCTGTGGTAGGTAAAATTTTGGAGTCCATTATTAAGGAAACAGTAACAGGACATTTGGATAATCATAATTTAATAGGACAAAGTCAGCATGGTTTTACGAAGGGGAAGTCATGTTTGACAAATTTGCTGGAGTTCTTTGAGGAAGTAACATATAGAGTGGATAAAGGGGAACCAGTGGACGTAGTGTATTTAGACTTCCAAAAGGCATTTGACAAGGTGCCACACAAAAGATTATTGCTTAAGGTAAAAAATCACGGGATTGGGGGTAATATTCTGGCATGGATAGAGGATTGGCTATCTAACAGAAAGCAAAGAGTTGGGATAAATGGTTCATTCTCAGACTGGCAATCAGTAACTAGTGGTGTTCCACAGGGGTCAGTGCTGGGTCCCCAACTCTTCACAATCTATATTAACGATTTGGAGGAAGGGACCAAGTGTAACATATCAAAATTTGCAGATGATACAAAGATGGGAGGGAAAGTAGTGAGTGAGGAGGACATAAAAAACCTGCAAGGGGACATAGACAGGCTAAGTAAGTGGGCAGAGATTTGGCAGATGGAATACAACACTGGAAAGTGTGAGGTGATGCACTTTGGCAGGAAAAATCCTAGAGCAATTTATTATCTTAATGGCAAGAAACTGGAGAGTACTGAAGTGCAAAGGGATCTGGGGGTCCTGGTGCACGAAACTCAAAAGGTTAGTATGCAGGTGCAGCAAGTGATTAAGAAGGCAAATGGAATGTTGGCTTTCATTGCTAGGGGGATAGAATATAAAAATAGGGAGGTATTGCTTCAGTTGTACAAGGTATTGGTGAGACCGCACCTGGAATACTGCATACAGTTTTGGTGTCCTTACTTAAGGAAAGACATCCTTGCTCTCGAGGCAGTGCAAAAAAGGTTCACTCGGTTAATCCCGGGGATGAGGGGGTGGTCATATGAGGAGAGGTTGGGTAGATTGGGACTCTACTCATTGGAGTTCAGAAGAATGAGAGGCGATCTTATTGAAACATATAAGATTGTGAAGGGGTTGGATCGGGTGGATGCGGGGAGGATGTTCCCGATGACGGGTGAGACGAGAACTAGGGGACATAGTCTTAGAATAAGGGGCTGCTCTTTCAAAACTGAGATGAGGAGGAACTACTTCACTCAGAGGGTCCATGGAATATGCTGCCACAAAAAGCTGTAGAAGCTACAACATTAATTAAATTTAAAATAGAAATAGACAGTTTCCTGGAAGTAAAGGGCATTAAGGGTTACGGGGAGCGGGCAGGAATTTGGACATGAGTCTAGGTTCGGATCGGTCATGGCCCTGTGGGTAGTGGAGCGGGCCCAGGGACTGTGTAGCCTGATTCTGCTCCTATTTCGTGTGTGCAATTCTGTTAGATGCAGGAGATGGTTCTGTGATAGATTGGCGGTTAGGATCAGATCAGCCATGATCTTATTGAATGGCGGAGAAGGCTCGAGGGGCCGATTGGCCTACTCCTGCTCCTATTTCTTATGTTCTTATGTTCTTATGTTATGTAACTAATTTCAGGGAAACGAGGAACGAACGACACATCGTAAATGGGGGCACACATTACAATTATCCTTAATACTTAAAACCCTCCCCTATCAATATCTGTCCTAAGCTAGATTCGTAGGATTCGAGACTCATGCTCACCACTCGTGATAACTCGGAGAATTCCGTAAACTCTGATCGGATGTTATTCACCGCAGCGCCCACGTGTCGATCAGGGGGTCTCCTGGCCCCACTTGTTTACTCGTTTCTGCTCCGGCTAGCAGGCTGGAGCGTCTGCTGTCATGAAGATCTGTGTTGTCCTCGGAGTTCCGACTCTACTCAAAAAAGAGTCTTCCTGTGCCCTCGCACTGATGCGATTTCACTTATTTCGGGCGCGGTCGGGGTTTACTGACCGTGACGAGATGTATTGTCGTCTTCTCTTCTCATCTCATCTCATCTCATCTCATCTCGGGCCTTCGGTTCCAACACCGTTTACCGACTCCTCGGGATGGTGCGCCCGTTTCAAGGCTTCAGAGCCCAGTTCTACACAGGTCTTCGCGACACGACACGAGGTAGATTCGAGCGGATCGTAAAGTTCAACAGTCTTTTGAAAAGAGACACGAGGCAAGCAGGAACAAGACGGCGAGTCAAGAGCACAGGAGCAGCCACGAGGATAAGAGTCAACCGAATAAGAGCCAAGAGTCAAGAGAGCGATGGACGGTTTGGAGCTTGCAATTATAGTGCAAAATCTTCCGTTTCCCGCCCAACCTTAATGTCTTTTCTTTTGTTAGGGTTTGGCGCTCAAATGTCTTGCATAGGGTGATCTTCGTTTTAATGGGTTTCGGGGCTACTCGTAAATGTCTGAGTACCTGTTAATATTTCTCCCATTGTTTAATCGGTCGGTGTTCTCCCCGGAGGGGTTCTGGGGCTTCCAAGTGTTTTCTGTAACTAGCCGCTAACGGCTCTCTCATCGTAGAGTCGTTGGGATTCTACATATTAATGTCTTTGGATGGGTTCTTGATTACTTGGTACAATAGCTTTTATTCGTACCTGGGAGACCGATTTCAGTATTTATGTGTATACTGTAAACCCATGATGTCTCGTGTATTATCTTCAATGTGCTGAGTCTTAATCGATCTTGCACAAATGTTTACTGGAACGCCATCTGGTCTGCCTGTTGAAAAGTCTAGAATGTTCCGCCACGAGGCGTGGCGGCCATTTTACAAGCTGCTTGTGTCCACTTTGAAAACCTGACAGCATTCTGCTGAAATAAAAGCTGTTTGAACGAAACTATGTGTTTTTCTCCTTATTAATAAAATCGCGATATATTGCGAATTCTACAGTCCCTCCTGTTGATGCGAATAACTCCGCTTATCGTATCAAAAATATTGTGGTGAGCAATATTATCTCGATTTCTCCAGATCCAGAAAATTAATCCCATAACTTAAACTATCTAGGGTCTTTGCGTCGTCCTTATTTCCCAAGAAAATTACACTTTATATCACCGTAGGCATCATTTGCCTTCAAACTTACACCACTTGTTTTCCTTCCAGGTGTGACCAGGCCGATGCCTCTCGTATCACCTGTATATTCATCTTTTTATTCAGGGAAAGGAAAAACAAAACCCAAAACCAAACAATCATTTTTAACGACAACACCATCACCAAAATAATCAACACCAACTCTTAGAACATGTCGAGTTCCAAACGTATTTACAGTCTTTGAAAATCATGAACGAGTACAAACTTCCGCGGCGCACGTGGCAAGCGGGAGTGACGCCATTTTCCGATTACACGGTGCTTTCATCGTGCACGTAACGTTCTCGCCACTCTCCCGTGTTTTCATGCTTGGTGAGGCGTTTGCCTCTTTTACAATGTACGATCAATAGGTACACTACAATAAAAACTTGGCATACGACTAAAATGTGGGAGGCTATTCTGATCCATGAAGGCACTTCAATATTGGTGAACAGATTCCACCACGGTGGAATTACTATATCCAGAATGTCTGTCCTATTTCGACAGTTTTCTGTTCTAAGTGTGTAAAAATGTTTCTGTGACACCGCGACGGCTTTCAAAAGCTTGGTGAGGTGTTCAGGGAGAGGGGGAATGAGGTATCCGAAATGCGCGACGAATCGCTGCAAGTCGGTGAAATTCTCTTTTACTGTTAGATGAACAGTGGATGGTTCAGGGATTGGGAC
Organism: Squalus acanthias; assembly: GCA_030390025.1. NCBI lineage: Eukaryota > Metazoa > Chordata > Chondrichthyes > Squaliformes > Squalidae > Squalus > Squalus acanthias. The sequence continues at coordinate 370,260 of JASTWF010000178.1, forward strand.
AATTCGCTGTTGTGCTACTTGAACTTCCGCCCTGGGTTTGAAACAGAAACTGCTGTCACTCACCGGACACCGGCTACGGTTTCCATGCTGGTAGTGTTGCGCTGCAGTGGTAACACAATATGTTCCACCCCCGATGTATGCTACCTGCGGAGGCACATGATCTTGTGCCATTGCCTCCATGGTGCAATTCATGGACTTGGCGCCAGCCGTTCTGAACCCGCACTGTGGTGTTAAAAAGGCATTCAAGTGCTGGGGACACAGTATTATGTGTGCTCCCCTGCCACGACAACCAGAGAGATCTGTACCTGTCATCGTTTGCTCCCAGCGGATGACGTAGGGTGGAACCGCTGCATAGCGAATGTGGGCTCCCCCCTGAATGACACCAATGTTCTCTACCCGATACACCGGGGCGGGCTTTGCTGTGTCGCCCAAAACCGGCATACGTAGTACTATACCCATGATAGTATGGTTTGATCGTCCGCAGTCCACGGGGACTGGGTATGCTTCTGAAGCTAGCCTGAGCTGGCACGGGCTTAATGCGTTCTGAAAAGGGTGGAGCGCCCGCAGGTGTTTGTTACTTATCCAGGACGGGACCAAACCTTGTTTTAAATCCTCCAAATTACTGCGGCCCTCGCCCAGTAACCACGCCCCGTAAAGCACGCACACCTCGTTCTGCGCAGCTTGATCGGATGCATTCCGATCTTCCCTAATCAGGGCATTTACCGTCTTTGCATGTTTCTCTAACTCTGCTATAATTTCTTTAAATGGAGAGTCATGGCTTGGTCCTCGTGTAAACCCGACCCAACCACTTTATTCTCATCTGTTAGAATGTCTTTTAATTGCGTCTTTAAACCATTAATCTGGGTCTGCAGCTCCACACTGTCTAGAGCGTTGACCACAGATGTACCCGTGTTAAAAGCAGTGAACACGTCGTTCACTACACCCCTTCTTTGCCTCCCTACTTGATCCAAAACTTCATGTGGTGCGGTGTACAAACTTGTTTTATCAATTTCCGCGAAATCGAATTCGTAAAATTGTCTGAACATCTTGGTCAACAGGACCTGATACAACTGTTCCGTCTTTTTGGGGCACCACTCTGGTAACCGCACCTCGGTGAGATTTAAAATCACCGAGGCCACCGCGTAATGTACCCCCTGAAATAGTATCTGGTCTGTGGGGACCAGTACCAAACCATTCCCGGGTCCCTTACTAGTTTTAGGGCACCCTTCCTCTTTAGCTAGAACCACCGGAATCGTGGGCGGGGCTTTGCGTGGGCGCGTAATGAGTTCAGTGGCATTTACCGGGATCGAAGAGTATGGGGCTCCGCACCCCCTGGTGCTCGCATCCCACCTCATCCCCTGTCCGTTATCCTGCCATTGATTAATGAAAAATATGGAGATGCCTTTGGGGCAAGCGTACTTTGACCCCCACATGCATACATAAATTCCCTCATCCGGTTCCCACCATTTGTCCCAACAGACTCTCACTTGTCCGTTTGTCCCCGTAATTGTCCGATGGGTATTATTACCCAGTCGTTCCCACTCGACCGAAGAGTTCCTCATGTTTTTGCTCAGCTTTCGCAGCCACCACCATCGGCTCAATGGGACATTCCCATTACAAGTCAAACAAATCCGTTTGCCGACGGTGACGCTGATCTGGGTGCGATGATCCTTACTTTGGGGCACATTAAAGAAGTCTCTTGGTAGGCAAACCCCGATGTGCTAGAATACTCCGTTGAGTTCGTTCCCAGCCATCCTGGCCACCTTCCCTTGTGGAAATAGGTGGTGGTCTCCTCAGCCTCCCGTCTTCCGGTCCCATCCACCGCGATGGGGGCCGTGTCCGCGGAGCATCCAAACACCACGACATCCTTGGTGCGGCCTCGATAGGCCAATCCACATCCGATTGCCGCGAGCAATACTAGAATTCGTTCCATCCTTCCTTGGTTCCTGTGATCAGATAGAATGAGGTAGCCAGCCTCGCAAGAGTCTCTGGCTTTTGTGAAGGGTGAGCGGGTCCCCTGACCTCGCCTCACGTAAACTTCAATGTTCACTAAGTAAACTTTAACTAGACCTATCCAAAGCTCCCATCATTTTACCATTTTCTGTTAAAATTAAACTACTAACTTAACCTTATTTAAAACCATAAACTTATAACCTTATTCTTAACCTTAAACTTAGAAACTTAAACTTAAACTATGAACTTAAACTTAACTAACTTATTACTGTACAGCGCCGCCCGTTCTCAGGGCGGCCCCTTTAAATTCTGAGAAGGCTGCTGCGAGCTCTTCCCGACGGTGGGAGGGCACTGACCCCTTCCTTTGATCTGCCGCAGCCTGTTGCTGCTGCGATGGGACTGGGCCCTACCTGGGCTGCCTCAACCTTAAGCCTGCGCCTTGGGGCAGTCTGGGACCATGACCACATCTTCCTGGGCTGGGGTGCTCGACCTGACCTACGAGGAGTTGTCGGGGGCAGGAATCCCAGGACCGACGGACCGGGTTTCGAGACTTTCGCCGGGACGACCTGTGGTCCTACCACAGTCGCTGGCTCCGCCTCCCCTGACTCCGCCTCCCTGACCTCGGACTTGCAGCTTGTGGCACCGCACTGCTCGGCCCAGCAGGCGGCCCTTCACTCGCAATCCCTACCTCCCTCGAGGGCAGGACGTTCAAGGCGGGCGGCTCGGGCTCTGAGGTTTCCGCCGTCACGCCCTGTGGTCTCACAGCGGCTGGCTCCGCCTCCCCTAGCTCCTCCCTCCTGTGTTCGGGACCTGCAGCCTCGGTGTCCACCCTGTGTGGATCTCTATCTGCAGCCCCTGTCCTCCCTATACCTGAATCGGGGGCGACCCTTGCGTTCCCCGATTCCCACTCGTCCTCATCACTATCCTCATCTGACTCGAGTTCCGGGAACTCTCCCTCATCTGACTCCCAACCCCACAAAAATGTTTCACAATTTTCCAGGATGTCTCCTCCCCTGATGCAAGCTGCTTTGCCTGCCTGTGTGCCCTGTGGTCCTACCTGGGGCTGCGAGTCCCCACTCGCAGGTTTTGCCCCTGTGGTTTTCCCTTGTGCACCTGGCTTGTACAATTTGCACTGGTTTACGTGGAACCACTTAGTGCGCCGAGGTACCTTTACGGCGTATACCATGGGACTCGCCTTATCTACAATGTTGTAGGGTCCCATATACAGTGGTTCCAGACTCCCTACTCTGGCGTAGTTTCTGACCATGACCTGGTCTCCTACTTCCCACTCCCGCGTTTTGCGGGGTTCCAGCAACAGGCGATTGCCCTGATGCTGCCTTCCCATGTTCCCAGCCGCCTGCTCATAAACCTGCTTCAGGCGCTCCAAGAGGGTCTGGGCGAACTTGTCCCTGCTTATCTCTTGGAGCTGACCCTCAGTGAGCACCGGCGCTAGCACATGGGTGGGGGTTCGCATGAGCCTCCCAGTCATCACCTCGTGCGGGGAATACCCCGTACTTTTCGACTGACTGGCCCGGACCCCCATGAGGACTAAAGGCAGAACCTCCGCCCATTTTTGGGGCGAGTTCCTAGTCTCTTTCCTCAATTTCTCCTTCAGGGTCCGGTTCATGCGTTCAACAATCCCGGATGACTGGGGATTGTGTGCTACGTGCCACTTCCCTTCAATGCCCAAAAGCATGAGGGTGTTCTGCATCACCTGGCCGGTGAAATGACTCCCTTGGTCTGACTCCACAAAACGGGGGAGTCCCCACCGCGAGAACACTTCCCTGACCAAGATTTTTGCAGTACCCAGTGCCGTAGCTGTTCGACAGGGGAAGGCTTCCACCCATTTGGAAAACACATCCACCAAGACGAGGCAGTATTTATAGCCTCCCTGGGTGGTGGGCAGGGGCCCTATATAGTCGATCTGTATCGACTGCCATGGTCCCTCTACCCTTCTTACGTGCCCCATGGGCACTTTCCTTTTCTGGGGGTCTGGGTTGTTTGCAGCGCACACGAGACAGTTTGCACAGAACTCGCGGACCTGTTCCCTGAGCCCTGGCCACCATCCCGCTTGCTCTACCCGTTGCCAGGTAACCTCGGGCCCGGGGTGCCCTGCCCCTGGTCCCTCGTGAGCCAACTGGAGGAATTCCCTCCTGTGCTGCTGCGGCACAACCCACTGCTCCTCGCGGAACAGCATGCCTTCCTTAACTGAGAGGGTTGCCGTACTGTACGGACCCTCTACCTGCTTCCCCTCAGCAATGGTTTTTAGGACTGCTTTTAGGGCGGGATCCTGGTTCTGGACGGTCTTAAGGTCTAGGGGCAATGCTACCCTGGAGTTCCCGGGATTCCCGTCCCTGCCTTGGATCGCTGCCATGGGTCTGGTCCCATAGGGGTCCCAGAAAATGCCGTTGCGGGCACCTTCCCTGGCTAGCGCATCCGCCTGCTGGTTGCCCTCCCCACGGGGCTCTGTGGAGGAGTGAGCCTTCACCTTATGGATGAAAATCTCCCCTTCCTCCCCTACTGCTGCTAGGATCTTTTCCAGCAAGGGCTTCACCGTTAAAGGTCGCCCGTCCGCGGAGGTGTATCCACGGCGGGACCAAATGGCCAGGTATTCCGTACACGAATTGCATGTGAACATACTGTCCGAGCAAATCGTGTATGGGGTTGGGAAAATGTCTGGGTGGGTAACAACGTACACCACGGCAGACAGCTCAGCCTGCTGCGCGCTCATGGTGCTAGGGAGCTTGATCGCCAGGGCAAGGTTTGCCGCAGGGTCATAAACTCCACACCCTGTGAGTCGTTCGCCAGCAGATACTGTGCTGGAACCATCAACATAAATCTCGCGCCCAGTGGGATGTATCCCGGCCCGCAAACCTATGTTGACGTCCCACACCCCTTCCACCGAACACCGGTGGGCTGTACCGGGGTATACCAAATTGGCCGCAAGCCTGGGCTCGCAAAGACCTTTTACTCTAAGATCCATCTGGGAAAGAAGAAGGGTCCAGCGCGCAATACGCACGCTGCTTACGGTCCCATCTTTAATCCTCCCATCTAGAAGCATCTTAGTTGGTGTGTGATGGGTGAGGAGAGTGATGGGAGAGAGCCCTGTGAAGATCGCTGATCTTTTCACAGCCCAATGCGTGGCTAAAAGGTGCCTTTCGCAATTGGAGAAACTTCTCTCCACATCCGTTAACACCCTGGATGAATAGACAACCGGCCTCAGCTTGCCGTGACGCTCTTGGAGCAGCACAGCGCTCAAGCTGTCCCCGCTGGCAGCTACCTCCAGGAAAAACTCCTTCCCCCCATCTATGGCCCCTAAGGCTGGCGCGGTCTGCAGATCCCTTTTTAACTTCTCGAAGGCTGCTTGGCAGCCCTCGTCCCAAGACCACTCCACTCCCTTATGGAGGAGTCGGAGGAGCGGCGCCGCTGTGGCCGCATAGTCTTCGATAAAATCCCTGCAGTAACCGGTCAGTCCCAAGAAGGACCTCACACCCCTTATGGTGTTGGGAATCGGTAACTCTTGCACCGACTCCCTCCTAGCCTTATCTATGGCTCTTTCCCCAGCGCGAATGGTCAGCCCCAGGAATTTTACTTCCTGCTGACCGATACGTGCTTTCTTAGGGTTTACTTTAAAACCCTTTCTCGCTAGCAGCTCCAATAACTCGGCCAGCAGTGGTCCATGCTCCTCCCTTGAATCCGTAAATAGGAGCAAATCATCCACGTACTGCACTATCTGATTGGGCTGACTAAACTCCTTTAAACTTCCTGCCATACACTGATGGAAAATACTGGGGCTATTGTGGAAACCCTGTGGCAGACAGTTCCATGTGTACTGTTGTCCTTTGAAAGTAAAGGCAAACTTGTACTGGTCCTCTCGCCGCAGCGGGATGGACCAAAAACCGTTCGAGATATCCAGCACCGTGAACGTGGTCGCGGACGCTGGGATACTCCCTATTAGGTCAGCAACTGCTGCTACCGTGGGCGCGCAGGCGGGAATGTTACTGTTAAGGACTCTGTAGTCCACCGTGGCCCTCCACGAATTATCCGGCTTCCTAACCGGCCATAATGGGGAGTTCACGTGTGTGGCTATCGGCCTCAACACGCCCTGCTGCACCAAGGAGGACATTGCTGTCTCCATATCGGGTTCTGCTTCTTTGGGGAAGTTATACTGCTTTTGGGGCCGGGTCATGGGGTCCCCATCTACGCTGACCTCAAACCCGGTAACCCTCCCACAATCGTGCTTGTGGGTTGCAAACGCGTGCATATTATCTGACACGTACGTTTGCATGTCCGTTGGGACATCTGCGACCATAAGCCCGAGGTCGTAGCCTCCGGATGGCTGCATGGTACACAGGACCCCTGTTTCTTCCTCCCCCGGAATTACCACTACCTCGCCTTTTTCACTCTTAGCCCCCCAGAGACAATGATTTCTGAGGTCCACGAGGATCCCGTGCCCTGATAGGAGATCGGACCCGAGGATACCTCTTCCACCCCCGCTCCTGCCATTCCATCAATATGCACTTCCACTTGATGTGAAGTGCTCCCAAACGAATGGATAGCGGAAGGGAGAACGCGCCAGCCTGTTCTTTTCCCGTGAACCCCGCTAACGTGAATGGGACCTTGGTAGATAGCGGTGAGTCAAAAGGGCTATCTGTATGAATCACGGTGCAAGAAGCTCCCGTGTCCAACAAATAACTACCCTTCTGTTTCTCTACCTCCATTTCCACCAGGGGTCGCTTCCACGCATCATAGCTGAGCGGACACAGGTAGACGGGCTGCGCGGGCTCTAGTCATTGGGTATGGTTAGACGGGCCTGTGGCACCTACGGGGCCGGTAGCAACCGCCACTCTTCCATGTGCACTCATAAAGTTGCGCATGGCTCCCAACACTGTTTCGAGGTCGTCGGGAGGGGTGGGTGCACTAGCTTCCCTATCAGAGACAGGCATCTGGGCTCGGGCTGCGGGATTTTTATCCCTGGAATCCTTCCAAGGGTTCCTGCAGTTCTTGCGCCAGTGCCCTGTCCTCCCACACCCGTAACAAGCATTACTTGCCTGCGGGGCGCGGTTACCCTCCTGATGCCACTCCTTTTGAGCCGGGGCTGCGGGTCGTACCTCATGTACTTTTCCCTTAAGGGGACGTGTTCCCATACCCCTTATATTGCGATATCCTACCGTGAGTCGATTTAAGACCGACTCTTCCGTAATGTTGGGGTCATTGGGATCAAACCACGCTTTTGCCTGCTCTCTGACGGCTGGCAAACTGTTGGCTACTATACACCTGAGCCAATGAGTTAAACCGACGCCGTCGACAGCGTCGCGCTCTGGCGCACCTGGACAGCTGCGCTGATATACTGGCCACAGCCTGTCGGCAAAAACCTTCGGGGGTTCTCCCTCCATCTGCACTGTCTGTCCCACTCTAACAAACGGACCTTCATCGTCCGTCCCCAACACTTCTAGTACCTCATTTTTTAATGCCTCATAGGTCTTGGTTCCCCTCTTGCTCTCGTCCGAGAGACACTGAAGGATTGCACTGCCTAACGAAAATAACAGCATTTTTGCTGTTTCCCCATCATCGCAGCCGTTAATGGCTGCGGTTTGCTCAACTTCTCTGAAATGTACGGAAGGGTCGTCTGACTCGGTCAGCTTCCGTACGTGATTTATCATAACTCTCAGCTGGTGTGAGCTGTGAGGCAACACAAGCTGGTTGAGGAGATCCCCTGGTTCCTCCCCACCGTTTCTGTTTGGGCCCCTTTTTATACCCGTAACTGGACACAACGGTCCCTTTTCCACTTCTTCCTCAGTGGGCTCTTTCGTTTCTTCTACTACTTCCTCCCTTACCCAGGTTTCCGAATAGCTGGGTGGCGCGGAGGGCGTAGTGGCTAATACTTCCTTTGCTTTACTTGGTGGGAATTTCTGAGACTCCTCATCTACTAGCGGCTGGTGTGCTGACGGACTGATAAGGCACACCATGCCGTGCGCTTTGTTCACGGCCCTTTTAAGGTGTTCTATCTCCTTTTGGCAGACGCTATGATCGGCCCCCTGAAATTTATCCTCAAGGGCCATCTTATATGCCTGCCCTAACCCCCGTTAAGCTCTCTTCCTGGGCTTTTATTTGGGCAGCTTGGCGGGCACATCGTTCCTTTAGTCTGCCCTCACTTAACTTTGCCTCAGTGACCTGGCACTCGAGGTAATCTATTTTTGCTTTGTGGTGACTGGTGATTTCCTGGCGTTCTCGGTGCAGCGCACTTAAATTCCTAATGAGCAACTCCCCTCCAGAGACCTTCTCATCCATTTCCTCCTCTAAATGCCTGATCCGAGCTGTTTGCGCTGTAATGACCTGGTTTGAAATCTGGACCTGCCTTTTGTAACACATTAACCAGACTGCTTTCTCGACTGTCTTTTTATGTTCCTTACTATCTGTCCACCTCTCGGCTGCCTCTAGTGGACACTTATCCGCTAACAAGGTCACTTATCCATTTCTTAGTTAAATTTACCTTTCCGAACACATAATCTGCTATCTTTTCCTGCATAACATTTCGTACATTCACACCAAAGTCTAACACACTACCCTCTCGCTGCCAGTGTCCTGCCGCGGTCGCCATTTTCTGTAAGGGTTTTTGTCTCTCAGCCTGTGAGATTCGTGTGGCTCTGTGCAGCCCGGGTGCTAGTGCGGGTTTAGGCCTTGTTGCCTGTTCTGGTCTCCAGCCAGTCTGGGAGCACTAGACACACCTGTGAGTGGTTCGACCCACTCGCCCTTACGGTTCTAGACACTGGACTTAGATGCGAGAGCAGTAATGGAGATGAAACTCAGGTAGACTCGGTTGAATGGTACGAAATGGAAAATCTTTATTGCATAATATTTAAGATTACGAAATACATGTCATAAGCACAGATTAATGACAGTACAATCTTACACGCAGTTATGTAACTAATTTCAGGGAAACGAGGAACGAACGACACATCGTAAATGGGGGCACACATTACAATTATCCTTAATACTTAAAACCCTCCCCTATCAATATCTGTCCTAAGCTAGATTCGTAGGATTCGAGACTCATGCTCACCACTCGTGATAACTCGGAGAATTCCGAAAACTCTGATCGGATGTTTTTCACCGCAGCGCCCACGTGTCGATCAGGGGGTCTCCTGGCCCCACTTGTTTACTCGTTTCTGCTCCGGCTAGCAGGCTGGAGCGTCTGCTGTCATGAAGATCTGTGTTGTCCTCGGAGTTCCGACTCTACTCAAAAAAGAGTCTTCCTGTGCCCTCGCACTGATGCGATAAAATTCGAAGAATAGTCTTCCTGTGTCAGTTCTGTAGAACTCAAAGAAGTCTTCCTGGCAAGGAAAATGTCTATTCGACCTACAGGCGCGGTCGGGGCTTACTGACCGTGGCGATAAGTATGGTCTTCTTCTCTTCTCATCTCATCTCATCTCATCTCATCTCGGGCCTTCGGTTCCAACACCGTTTACCGACTTATCGGGATGGTGCGCCCGCTTCAAGGCTTCAGAGCCCAGTTCTACACAGGTCTTCATGACACAACACGAGGTAGATTCGAGCGGATCGTAAAGTTCAACAGTCTTTTGAAAAGAGACACGAGGCAAGCAGGAACAATACGGCGAGTCAAGAGCAGCCACGAGGATAAACACCAGCAGGATAAGAGTCAACCGAATAAGAGAAAGATGGACGGTTTGGAGCTTGCAATTATAGTGCAAAATCTTCCGTTTCCCGCCCAACCTTAATGTCTTTTCTTTTGTTAGGGTTTGGCGCTCAAATGTCTTGTATAGGGTGATCTTCGTTTTAATGGGTTTCGGGGCTACTCGTAATTGTCTGAGTACCTGTTAATATTTCTCCCATTGTTTAATCGGTCGGTGTTCTCCCCGGAGGGGTTTTGGGGCTTCCAAGTGTTTTCTGTAACTACCCGCTAACGGCTCTCTCATCGTAGAGTCGTTGGGATTTTACATATTAATGTCTTTGGATGGGTTCTTGATTACTTGGTACAATAGCTCTTATTCGCACCTGGGAGACCGATTTCAGTATTTATGTGTATACTGTAAACCCATGATGTCTCGTGTATTATCTTCAATGTGCTGAGTCTTAATCGATCTTGCACAAATGTTTATTGGAACGCCATCTTGTCTGCCTGTTGAAAAGTCTAGAATGTTCTGCCATGAGGCGCGGCGGCCATTTTACAAGCTGCTTGTGTCCACTTTGAAAACCTGACAGCATTCTGCTGAAATAAAAGCTGTTTGAACGAAACTATGTGTTTTTCTCCTTATTAATAAAATCGCGATATATTGCGAATTCTACAGTCCCTCCTGTTGATGCGAATAACTCCGCTTATCGTATCAAAAATATTGTGGTGAGCAATATTATCTCGATTTTCTCCGAATCCAGAAAATGTAATCCCATAACTTAAACTATCTAGGGTCTTTGCGTCGTCCTTATTTCCCAAGAAAATTACACTTTATATCACCGTAGGCATCATTTGCCTTTAAACTTACACCACTTGTTTTCCTTCCAGGTGTAACCAGGCCGATGCCTCTCGTATCACCTGTATATTCATCTTTTTATTTAGGGAAAGGAAAAACAAAACCCAAACCAAACAATCATTTTTAACTACAACACCATCACCAAAATAATCAACACCAACTCTTAGAACATGTCGAGTTCCAAACGTATTTACAGTCTTTGAAAATCATGATCGAGTACAAACTTCCGCGGCGCACGTGGCGAGCGGGAGTGACGCCATTTTCCGATTGCACGGTGCTTTCATCGTGCACGTAACGTTCTCGCCACTCTCCCGTGTTTTCATGCTTGGTGAGGCGTTTGCCTCTTTTACAATGTACGATCAATAGGTACACTACAATAAAAACTTGGCATACAACTAAAATGTGGGAGGCTATTCTGATCCATGAAGGCACTTCAATATTGGTGAACAGATTCCACCATGGTGGAATTACTATATCCAGAATGTCTGTCCCTATTTCGACAGTTTTCTGTTCAAGTGTGTAAAAATGTTTCTGTGACACCGCGACGGCTTTCAAAAGCTTGGTGAGGTGTTCAGGGAGAGGGGGAATGAAGTATCCAAAATGCGCGACGAATCGCTGCAAGTCGGTGAAATTCTCTTTTACTGTTAGATGAACAGTGGATGGTTCAGGGATTGGGACAATTCGCTGTTGTGCTACTTGAACTTCCGCCCTGGGTTTGAAACAGAAACTGCTGTCACTCACCGGACACCGGCTACGGTTTCCATGCTGGTAGTGTTGCGCTGCAGTGGTAACACAATATGTTCCACCCCCGATGTATGCTACCTGCGGAGGCACATGATCTTGTGCCATTGCCTCCATGGTGCAATTCATGGACTTGGCGCCAGCCGTTCTGAACCCGCACTGTGGTGTTAAAAAGGCATTCAAGTGCTGGGGACACAGTATTATGTGTGCTCCCCTGCCACGACAACCAGAGAGATCTGTACCTGTCATCGTTTGCTCCCAGCGGATGACGTAGGGTGGAACCGCTGCATAGCGAATGTGGGCTCCCCCCTGAATGACACCAATGTTCTCTACCCGATACACCGGGGCGGGCTTTGCTGTGTCGCCCAAAACCGGCATACGTAGTACTATACCCATGATAGTATGGTTTGATCGTCCGCAGTCCACGGGGACTGGGTATGCTTCTGAAGCTAGCCTGAGCTGGCACGGGCTTAATGCGTTCTGAAAAGGGTGGAGCGCCCGCAGGTGTTTGTTACTTATCCAGGACGGGACCAAACCTTGTTTTAAATCCTCCAAATTACTGCGGCCCTCGCCCAGTAACCACGCCCCGTAAAGCACGCACACCTCATTCTGCGCAGCTTGATCGGATGCATTCCGATCTTCCCTAATCAGGGCATTTACCGTCTTTGCATGTTTCTCTAACTCTGCTATAATTTCCTTTAAATGGAGAGTCATGGCTTGGTCCTCGTGTAAACCCGACCCAACCACTTTATTTTCATCTGTTAGAATGTCTTTTAATTGCGTCTTTAAACCATTAATCTGGGTCTGCAGCTCCACACTGTCCAGAGCGTTGACCACAGATGTACCCGTGTTAAAAGCAGTGAACGCGTCGTTCACTACACCCCTTCTTTGCCTCCCCACTTGATCAAAAACTTCATGTGGTGCAGTGTACAAACTTGTTTTATCAATTTCCGCGAAATCGAATTCGTAAAATTGTCTGAACATCTTGGTCAACAGGACCTGATATAACTGTTCCGTCTTTTTGGGGCACCACTCTGGTAACCGCACCTCGGTGAGATTTAAGATCACCGAGGCCACCGCGTAATGTACCCCCTGAAAAAGTATCTGGTCTGTGGGGACCAGTACCAAACCATTCCCGGGTCCCTTACTAGTTTTAGGGCACCCTTCCTCTTCAGCTAGAAGCACCGGAATCGTGGGCGGGGCTTTGCGTGGGCGCGTAATGAGCTCAGTGGCATTTACCGGGATCGAAGAGTATGGGGCTCCGCACCCCCTGGTGCTCGCATCCCACCTCATCCCCTGTCCGTTATCCTGCCATTGATTAATGAAAAATATGGAGATGCCTTTGGGGCAAGCGTACTTTGACCCCCACATGCATACATAAATTCCCTCATCCGGTTCCCACCATTTGTCCCAACAGACTCTCACTTGTCCGTTTGTCCCCGTAATTGTCCGATGGGTATTATTACCCAGTCGTTCCCACTCGACCGAAGAGTTCCTCATGTTTTTGCTCAGCTTTCGCAGCCACCACCATCGGCTCAATGGGACATTCCCATTACAAGTCAAACAAATCCGTTTGCCGACGGTGACGCTGATCCTGGGTGCGATGATCCTTACTTTGGGGCACATTAAAGAAGTCTCTTGGTAGGCAAACCCCGATGTGCTGGAATACTCCGTCGAGTTCGTTCCCAGCCATCCTGGCCACCTTCCCTTGTGGAAATAGGTGGTGGTCTCCTCAGCCTCCCGTCTTCCGGTCCCATCCACCGCGATGGGGGCCGTGTCCCCGGAGCATCCAAACACCACGACATCCTTGGTGCGGCCTCGATAGGCCAATCCACATCCGATTGCCGCGAGCAATACTAGAATTCGTTCCATCCTTCCTTGGTTCCTGTGATCAGATAGAATGAGGTAGCCAGCCTCGCAAGAGTCTCTGGCTTTTGTGAAGGGTGAGCGGGTCCCCTGACCTCGCCTCACGTAAACTTCAATGTTCACTAAATAAACTTTAACTAGACCTATCTAAAACTCCCATCATTTTATCATTTTCTGTTAAAATTAAACTACAAACTTAACCTTATTTAAAACCATAAACTTATAACCTTATTCTTAACCTTAAACTTAGAAACTTAAACTTAAACTATGAACTTAAAACTTATTACTGTACAGCGCCGCCCGTTCCCAGGGCGGCCCCTTTAAATTCTGAGAAGGCTGCTGCGAGCTATTCCCGATGGTGGGAGGGCACTGACCCCTTCCTTTGATCTGCTGCAGCCTGTTGCTGCTGCGATGGGGCCGGGTCCTACCTGGGCTGCCTTAACCTTGAGTCTACGCCTTGGGGCAGTTTGGGGCCATGACCACATCTTCCTGGGCTGGGGTGCTCTACTTGACCTACGAGGAGTTGTCGGGGGCAGGAATCCCAGGACCGACGGACCGGGTTTCGAGACTTTCGCCGGGACGACCTGTGGTCCCACCACAGTCGCTGGCTCCGCCTCCCCTAACTCCGCCTCCCTGACCTCGGGACTTGCAGCTTGTGGCACTGCCCTGCTCGGCCCAGCAGGCGGCCCTTCACTCGCAATCCCTACCTCCCTCGAGGGCAGGACGTTCAAGGCGGGCGGCTCGGGCTCTGAGGTTTCCGCCGTCATGCCCTGTGGTCTCACAGCGGCTGGCTCCGCCTCCCCTAGCTCCTCCCTCCTGTGTTCGGGACCTGCAGCCTCGGTGTCCACCCTGTGTGGATCTCTATCTGCAGCCCCTGTCCTCCCTATACCTGAATCGGGGGCGACCCTTGCGTTCCCCGATTCCGACTCGTCCTCATCACTATCCTCATCTGACTCGAGTTCCGGGAACTCTCCCTCATCTGACTCCCAACCCCACAAAAATGTTTCACAATTTTCCAGGATGTCTCCTCCCCTGATGCAAGCTGCTTTTCCTGCCTGTGTGCCCTGTGGTCCTACCTGGGGCTGCGAGTCCCCACTCGCTGGTTTTGCCCCTGTGGTTTTCCCTTGTGCACCTGGCTTGTACAATTTGCACTGGTTTACGTGGAACCACTTAGTGCGCCGAGGTACCTTTACGGAGTATACCATGGGACTCGCCTTATCTACAATATTGTAGGGTCCCATATACAGTGGTTCCAGACTCCCTACTCTGGCGTAGTTTCTGACCATAACCTGGTCTCCTACTTCCCATTCCCGCGTTTTGCGGGGTTCCAGCAACAGGCGATTGCCCTGATGCTGCCTTCCCATGTTCCCAGCCGCCTGCTCATAAACCTGCTTCAGGCGCTCCAAGAGGGTCTGGGCGAACTTGTCCCTGCTTATCTCTTGGAGCTGGCCCTCAGTGAGCACCGGCGCTAGCACATGGGTGGGGGTTCGCATGAGCCTCCCAGTCATTACCTCGTGCGGGGAATACCCCGTACTTTTCGACTGACTGGCCCGGACCCCCATGAGGACTAAAGGCAGAACCTCCGCCCATTTTTGGGGCGAGTTCCTAGTCTCTTTCCTCAATTGCTCCTTCAGGGTCCGGTTCATGCGTTCAACAATCCCGGATGACTGGGGATTGTGTGCTACGTGCCACTTCCCTTCAATGCCCAAAAGCATGAGGGTGTTCTGCATCACCTGGCCGGTGAAATGACTCCCTTGGTCCGACTCCACAAAACGGGGGAGTCCCCACCGCGACAACACTTCCTTGACCAAGATTTTTGCAGTCCCCAGTGCCGTAGCTGTTCGACAGGGGAAGGCTTCCACCCATTTGGAAAACACATCCACCAAGACGAGGCAGTATTTATAGCCTCCCTGGGTGGTGGGCAGGGGCCCTATATAGTCGATCTGTATCGACTGCCATGGTCCCTCTACCCTTCTTACGTGCCCCATGGGCACTTTCCTTTTCTGGGGGTCTGGGTTGTTTGCAGCGCACACAAGACAGTTTGCACAGAACTCTCGGACCTGTTCCCTGAGCCCTGGCCACCATCCCGCTTGCTCTACCCGTTGCCAGGTAACCTCGGGCCCGGGGTGCCCTGCCCCTTGTCCCTCGTGAGCCAACTGGAGGAATTCCCTCCTGTGCTGCTGCGGCACAACCCACTGCTCCTCGCGGAACAGCATGCCTTCCTTCACTGAGAGGGTTGCCGTACTGTACGGACCCTCTACTTGCTTCCCCTCAGCAATGGTTTTTAGGACTGCTTTTAGGGCGGGATCCTGGGTTTGGACGGTCTTAAGGTCTAGGGGCAATGCTACCCTGGAGTTCCCGGGATTCCCGTCCCTGCCTTGGATCGCTGCCATGGGTCTGGTCCCATAGGGGTCCCAGAAAATGCCGTTGCGGGCACCTTCCCTGGCTAGCGCATCCGCCTGCTGGTTGCCCTCCCCTCGGGGCTCTGTGGAGGAGTGAGCCTTCACCTTATGGATGAAAATCTCCCCTTCCTCCCCTACTGCCGCTAGGATCTTTTCCAGCAAGGGCTTCACCGTTAAAGGTCGCCCGTCCGCGGAGGTGTATCCACGGCGGGACCAAATGGCCAGGTATTCCGTACACGAATTACATGTGAACATACTGTCCGAGCAAATCGTGTATGGGGTTGGGAAAATGTCTGGGTGGGTAACAACGTACACCACGGCAGACAGCTCAGCCTGCTGCGCGCTCATGGTGCTAGGGAGCTTGATCGCCAGGGCAAGGTTTGCCGCAGGGTCATAAACTCCACACCCTGTGAATCGTTCTCCAGCAGATACTGTGCTGGAACCATCAACATAAATCTCGCGCCCAGTGGGATGTATCCCGGCCCGCAAACCTATGTTGACGTCCCACACCCCTTCCACCGAACACCGGTGGGCTGTACCGGGGTATACCAAATTGGCCGCAAGCCTGGGCTCGCAAAGACCTTTTACTCTAAGATCCATCTGGGAAAGAAGAAGGGTCCAGCGCGCAATACGCACGCTGCTTACGGTCCCATCTTTAATCCTCCCATCTAGAAGCATCTTAGTTGGTGTGTGATGGGTGAGGAGAGTGATGGGAGAGAGCCCTGTGAAGATCGCTGATCTTTTCACAGCCCAATGCGTGGCTAAAAGGTGCCTTTCGCAATTGGAGAAACTTCTCTCCACATCCGTTAACACCCTGGACGAATAGACAACCGGCCTCAGCTTGCCGTGATGCTCTTGGAGCAGCACAGCGCTCAAGCTGTCCCCGCTGGCAGCTACCTCCAGGAAAAACTCCTTCCCCCCATCTATGGCCCCTAAGGCTGGCGCGGTCTGCAGATCCCTTTTTAACTTCTCGAAGGCTGCTTGGCAGCCCTCGTCCCAAGACCACTCCACTCCCTTATGGAGGAGTCGGAGGAGCGGCGCCGCTGTGGCCGCATAGTCTTCGATAAAATCCCTGCAGTAACCGGTCAGTCGCAAGAAGGACCTCACACCCCTTATGGTGTTGGGAATCGGTAACTCTTGCACCGACTCCCTCCTAGCCTTATCTATGGCTCTTTCCCCAGCGCGAATGGTCAGCCCCAGGAATTTTACTTCCTGCTGACCGATACGTGCTTTCTTAGGGTTTACTTTAAAACCCTTTCTCGCTAGCAGCTCCAATAACTCGGCCAGTAGTGGTCCATGCTCCTCCCTTGAATCCGTAAATAGGAGCAAATCATCCACGTACTGCACTATCTGATTGGGCTGACTAAACTCCTTTAAACTTCCTGCCATACACTGATGGAAAATACTGGGGCTATTGTGGAAACCCTGTGGCAGACAGTTCCATGTGTACTGTTGTCCTTTGAAAGTAAAGGCAAACTTGTACTGGTCCTCTCGCCGCAGCGGGATGGACCAAATACCGTTCGAGATATCCAGCACCGTGAACCTGGTCGCGGACGCTGGGATACTCCCTATTAGGTCAGCAACTGCTGCTACCGTGGGCGCGCAGGCGGGAATGTTACTGTTAAGGACTCTGTAGTCCACCGTGGCCCTCCACGAATTATCCGGCTTCCTAACCGGCCATAATGGGGAGTTCACGTGTGTGGCTATCGGCCTCAACACGCCCTGCTGCACCAAGGAGGACATTGCTGTCTCCATATCGGGTTCTGCTTCTTTGGGGAAGTTATACTGCTTTTGGGGCCGGGTCATGGGGTCACCATCTACGCTGACCTCAAACCTGGTAACCCTCCCACAATCGTGCTTGTGGGTTGCAAACGCGTGCATATTATCTGACACGTACGTTTGCATGTCCGTTGGGACATCTGCGACCATAAGCCCGAGGTCGTAGCCTCCGGATGGCTGCATGGTACACAGGACCCCTGTTTCTTCCTCCCCCGGAATTACCACTACCTCGCCTTTTTCACTCTTAGCCCCCCAGAGACAATGATTTCTGAGGTCCACGAGGATCCCGTGCCCTGATAGGAGATCGGACCCGAGGATACCTCTTCCACCCCGCTCCTGCCATTCCATCAATATGCACTTCCACTTGATGTGAAGTGCTCCCAAACGAATGGATAGCGGAAGGGAGAACGCGCCAGCCTGTTCTTTTCCCGTGAACCTCGCTAACGTGAATGGGACTTTGGTAGATAGCGGTGAGTCAAAAGGGCTATCTGTATGAATCACGGTGCAAGAAGCTCCCGTGTCCAACAAATAACTACCCTTCTGTTTCTCTACCTCCATTTCCACCAGGGGTCGCTTCCACGCATCATAGCTGAGCGGACACAGGTAGACGGGCTGCGCGGGCTCTAGTCATTGGGTATGGTTAGACGGGCCTGTGGCACCTACGGGGCCGGTAGCAACCGCCACTCTTCCATGTGCACTCATAAAGTTGCGCATGGCTCCCAACACTGTTTCGAGGTCGTCGGGAGGGGTGGGTGCACTAGCTTCCCTATCAGAGACAGGCATCTGGGCTCGGGCTGCGGGATTTTTATCCCTGGAATCCTTCCAAGGGTTCCTGCAGTTCTTGCGCCAGTGCCCTGTCCTCCCACACCCGTAACAAGCATTACTTGCCTGCGGGGCGCGGTTACCCTCCTGATGCCACTCCTTTTGAGCCGGGGCTGCGGGTCGTACCTCATGTACTTTTCCCTTAAGGGGACGTGTTCCCATACCCCTTATATTGCGATATCCTACCGTGAGTCGATTTAAGACCGACTCTTCCGTAATGTTGGGGTCATTGGGATCAAACCACGCTTTTGCCTGCTCTCTGACGGCTGGCAAACTGTTGGCTACTATACACCTGAGCCAATGAGTTAAACCGACGCCGTCCACAGCGTCGCGCTCTGGCGCACCTGGACAGCTGCGCTGATATACTGGCCACAGCCTGTCGGCAAAAACCTTCGGGGGTTCTCCCTCCATCTGCACTGTCTGTCCCACTCTAACAAACGGACCTTCATCGTCCGTCCCCAACACTTCTAGTACCTCATTTTTTAATGCCTCATAGGTCTTGGTTCCCCTCTTGCTCTCGTCCGAGAGACACTGAAGGATTGCACTGCCTAACGAAAATAACAGCATTTTTGCTGTTTCCCCATCGTCGCAGCCGTTAATGGCTGCGGTTTGCTCAACTTCTCTGAAATGTACGGAAGGGTCGTCTGACTCGGTCAGCTTCCGTACGTGATTTATCATAACTCTCAGCTGGTGTGAGCTGTGAGGCAACACAAGCTGGTTGAGGAGGACCCCTGGTTCCTCCCCACCGTTTCTGTTTGGGCCCCTTTTTATACCCGTAACTGGACACAACGGTCCCTTTTCCACTTCTTGCTCAGTGGGCTCTTTTGTTTCTTCTACTACTTCCTCCCTTACCCAGGTTTCCGAATAGCTGGGTGGCGCGGAGGGCGTAGTGGCTAATACTTCCTTTGCTTTACTTGGTGGGAATTTCTGAGACTCCTCATCTACTAGTGGCTGATGTGCTGACGGACTGATAAGGCACACCATGCCGTGCGCTTTGTTCACGGCCCTTTTAAGGTGTTCTATCTCCTTTTGGCAGACGCTATGATCGGCCCCCTGAAATTTATCCTCAAGGGCCATCTTATATGCCGCCCTAACCCCCGTTAAGCTCTCTTCCTGGGCTTTTATTTGGGCAGCTTGGCGGGCACATCGTTCCTTTAGTCTGCCCTCACTTAACTTTGCCTCAGTGACTTGGCACTCGAGGTAATCTATTTTTGCTTTGTGGTGACTGGTGATTTCCTGGCGTTCTCGGTGCAGCGCACTTAAATTCCTAATGAGCAACTCCCCTCCAGAGACCTTCTCATCCATTTCCTCCTCTAAATGCCTGATCCGAGCTGTTTGCGCTGTAATGACCTGGTTTGAAATCTGGACCTGCCTTTTGTAACACATTAACCAGACTGCTTTCTCGACTGTCTTTTTATGTTCCTTACTATCTGTCCACCTCTCGGCTGCCTCTAGTGGACACTTATCCGCTAACAAGTCACTTATCCATTTCTTAGTTAAATTTACCTTTCCGAACACATAATCTGCTATATTTTCCTGCATAACATTTCGTACATTCACACCAAAGTCTAACACACTACCCTCTCGCTGCCAGTGTCCTGCCGCGGTCGCCATTTTCTGTAAGGGTTTTTGTATCTCAGCCTGTGAGATTCGTGTGGCTCTGTGCCGCCCGGGTGCTAGTGTGGGTTTAGGCCTTGTTGCCTGTTCTGGTCTCCAGCCAGTCTGGGAGCACTAGACACACCTGTGAGTGGTTCGACCCACTCGCCCTTACGGTTCTAGACACTGGACTTAGATGCGAGAGCAGTAATGGAGATGAAACTCAGGTAGACTCGGTTGAATGGTACGAAATGGAAAATCTTTATTGCATAATATTTAAGATTACGAAATACATGTCCTAAGCACAGATTAATGACAGTACAATCTTACACGCAGTTATGTAACTAATTTCAGGGAAACGAGGAACGAACGACACATCGTAAATGGGGGCACACATTACAATTATCCTTAATACTTAAAACCCTCCCCTATCAATATCTGTCCTAAGCTAGATTCGTAGGATTCGAGACTCATGCTCACCACTCGTGATAACTCGGAGAATTCCAAAAACTCTGATCGGATGTTTTTCACCGCAGCGCCCACGTGTCGATCAGGGGGTCTCCTGGCCCCACTTGTTTACTCGTTTCTGCTCCGGCTAGCAGGCTGGAGCGTCTGCTGTCATGAAGATCTGTGTTGTCCTCGGAGTTCCGACTCTACTCAAAAAAGAGTCTTCCTGTGCCCTCGCACTGATGCGATAAAATTCGAAGAATAGTCTTCCTGTGTCAGTTCTGTAGAACTCAAAGAAGTCTTCCTGGCAAGGAAAATGTCTATTCGACCTACAGGCGCGGTCGGGGCTTACTGACCGTGGCGATAAGTATGGTCTTCTTCTCTTCTCATCTCATCTCATCTCATCTCATCATCTCATCTCGGGCCTTCGGTTCCAACACCGTTTACCGACTTATCGGGATGGTGCGCCCGCTTCAAGGCTTCAGAGCCCAGTTCTACACAGGTCTTCGCGACACAACACGAGGTAGATTCGAGCGGATCGTAAAGTTCAACAGTCTTTTGAAAAGAGACACGAGGCAAGCAGGAACAATACGGCGAGTCAAGAGCAGCCACGAGGATAAACACCAGCAGGATAAGAGTCAACCGAATAAGAGAAAGATGGACGGTTTGGAGCTTGCAATTATAGTGCAAAATCTTCCGTTTCCCGCCCAACCTTAATGTCTTTTCCTTTTGTTAGGGTTTGGCGCTCAAAAGTCTTGTATAGGGTGATCTTCGTTTTAATGGGTTTCGGGGCTACTCGTAATTGTCTGAGTACCTGTTAATATTTCTCCCATTGTTTAATCGGTCGGTGTTCTCCCCGGAGGGGTTTTGGGGCTTCCAAATGTTTTCTGTAACTACCCGCTAACGGCTCTCTCATCGTAGAGTCGTTGGGATTTTACATATTAATGTCTTTGGATGGGTTCTTGATTACTTGGTACAATAGCTCTTATTCGCACCTGGGAGACCGATTTCAGTATTTATGTGTATACTGTGAACCCATGATGTCTCGTGTATTATCTTCAATGTGCTGAGTCTTAATCGATCTTGCACAAATGTTTATTGGAACGCCATCTTGTCTGCCTGTTGAAAAGTCTAGAATGTTCTGCCACGAGGCGCGGCGGCCTTTTTACAAGCTGCTTGTGTCCACTTTGAAAACCTGACCGCATTCTGCTGAAATAAAAGCTGTTTGAACGAAATTCTGTGTTTTTCTCCTTATTAATAAAATCGCGATATATTGCGAATTCTACAGTATGCAGGTGCAGCAAGTGATTAAGAAGGCCAATGGAATGTTGGCTTTCATTGCTAAGGGGATAGAATATAAAAATAGGGAGGTATTGCTTCAGTTATACAAGGTAATGGTGAGACCACACCTGGAATACTGCATACAGTTTTGGTGTCCATACTTCAGAAAAGACATACTTGCTCTCGAGTCAGTACAAAGAAGGTTCACTCGGTTAATCCCGGGGATGAGGGGATGGTCATATGAGGAGAGGTTGGGTAGATTGGGACTCTACTCATTGGAGTTCAGAAGAATGAGAGGCGATCTTATTGAAACATATAAGATTGTGAAGGGGTTGGATCAGGTGGATGCGGGGAGGATGTTCCCGATGATGGGTGAAACTAGAACTAGGGGACATAATCTTAGAATAAGGGGCTGCTCTTTCAAAACTGAGATGAGAAGGAACTATTTCACTCAGAGGGTGGTAGGTCCATGGAATATGCTGCCCCAAAAAGCTGTAGAAGCTACATCATTACATAAATTGAAAACAGAAATAGACAGTTTCCTAGAAGTAAAGGGAATTAAGGGTTACGGGGAGCGGGCAGGAATTTGGACATGAGTCTAGGTTCGGATTGGTCATGGCCCTGTGGGTAGTGGAGCGGGCCCAGGGACTGTGTAGCCTGATCCTGCTCCTATTTCGTGTGTCCAATTCTGTTAGGTTCAGGAGATGGTTCTGTGATAGTAGATTGGCGGTTAGGATCAGATCAGCCATGATCTTATTGAATGGCGGAGCAGGCTCGAGGGGCCAATTGACCTACTCCTGCTCCTATTTCTTATGTTCTTATGTTCTTATGATTGTAACAGCTCGACTTTTGACGAAATCTACGGCAGAAATACAACAAAAATCAGACAAATTACCGACAGTCTGTCTCTCTGTATGTCTCAGTCACTCTGTGTGTGTGTTAGTGTGAATGTCTGTGTCTGTCTCTCTGTGTGTCTGTTTTTGTGAATGTCTGTGTCTGTCTCTCTGTGTATGCGTGTGTCTGTCTGTGCATCTGTGCGTGTCGGTGTTTGAGTCTTTGTCTGAAGCAATGAATAACTACAACCTCTCCCATGTCCTTGATAGTATAGTGGTGAGGATTCACTTCCCTGACAGGTTCTCTCTCTGTCTCTCCTTCTGTGTCTCTCTCTATCAGTGTGTCTTTCTCTGTCAGTCTCTTTGTCCCTCTCTCAGTCTCTTTCTCTTTGTGTCTCTCTCTCTCTGTTTCACTCTCGCTCTTTGTTTCCCTCTCCTTGATCACTCCTCCCTCTGGGGCTGGTGAATGAGCCCAGGTCGGTTCACAGCGCGATTCTTGTTTCTGCGATTCGGCAGGGAATGCACAGCAGTGCCTCTCGTTAGATTTCGTGAAGTATCCTCGCCTGTTACTCGCATGTGACCGGGGTTCAATTCCCTCAGGTGCAGCTTCATGTTAAAAAGCTACAGTGATAAATTGAAGGGTGAAAAGATGCGCGAGGTGATTGTCTGTTTGAGAATTTTCTTGAGCAGAGACTGTTTAGGGACTGAGTGCTCTTATAGTGCAGAGCGATGGATGATTGCGATTTCATCTGAGCAACATTTAAATCCACACAGACCCAGTATTCGTGGCCGAGTGTTTAAGGCGGTGGACTAAAAAATCCATTGAGGTTTCCCCACGCAGGTGCGAATCCTGCCGAGTATGATTCCCAGCATTTTACATCCCATTTCATTTCAAAATGTAACCAAATCCCTGCAGAACTAATCCTGAGTTAGGCGGAATTAAATCACACACCTTTGAACAGCTCGAGATTTTTCGCGTTTTCATTGATCTGCAAGTATGCACGAAATTTACGGTCAGAAATAGAACAAAAATCAGGCAAATTACCGACAATGTTTCTCTCTGCCTGTCTGTCTCTCTCGATGTCTAAGTCACTCTATGTGTGTGTCTGTGTTTATGTGTATGTCCATTTGTTTGTTTGTATGTTGGCTTTCTGTTTCTGTCTATATGTGTCTGCCTGTGTGTGTCTCTGTCTGTGTCTCTATGTGTCTGCCGGTCACTCGGGTAACCAGCGGGGATACTTTCCTCAGCCTTCACGTCCTTCCTAAAGTGTGGTGACCCAGAATTGGACACAATACTCTAGCTGTGTCCGAACTAGTGTTTTATTTAGGTTTAGCATAACTTCCTGTCTTGTGTACTCTGTGCCTCCATTTATAAAGCCCAGGATCCCATCTGCTTCATTAACTGCTTTGTTAACCTGTCCTGCCACCGAGGAAATCTCTGCTCTGCTCAACTCTGTGGCAGGGTGGGGCTTGAAGTCCCGATTCTCACAGAGACTGTCCACATCCATCGACAGCACCAGGATGGCCGAGTGGTTAAGGCGTTGGACTTAAGGCCCAATGGGTTTGTACCCGCGTGGGTAAAAACCCCACTCCTGATAGCTCTTTAATTTAAGACCCATTTCCTTTCTTTCTGCTCAGTGACACTAGTTTGTCATCTGCTGAATCCCCATCAAACAAACAATGAGATGTTTATCGATATGGAAAGAAAGATTTCATATTTATATGTAATTGTTAAAATGCTAATTTGACATCGGCTGAATCTGCATTTTCTCTCACTCTCAACAAACTAAGAGAAGGAATCGTGAAATGTTTTTATATCTTTCAGTCTCCACCTCTCCCTGTCTCACTATCTGTCTCTCTGTCTCCCTCTCATTCTCTCACTCTCTTTCTATCTCTGTCTGTTACACATTTGTCACACGCCTCCTTTTTGTCTCTCTCTCTTTCTCTCTCTGTCTGCCTCTCTCTTTGCCACTCTCTGTCTCTCTGTCTCTCACTCTCTCTGTCTCTTTCTCACTCTGTCCAGTTCTGTTGAAAGCTCGATTCTTGCTCTGACAGATTCTGCATCAGTCAGTTCCTCGTTAGTTCAGTGGTGAGTTGCCTGTCACACGAGAGACCGCGGTTCAATTCCCTGACGAAGAAGGCGATTTTTATCATCCCCCAATTTTAACCGTTTAAATAGCTTCTTAAAATCATTCTCTCCAGAACTGAAAAAAATCCACTTTTGGATTGGAGACTGGATTCCTGATGCCCGCCTGCTGTAGAGCTGTGAACCATTGTGTTTCTAACCGGGCAGCATTTCAAAAATTAAACAAACTCCCAGTCGGTTTAATCGTCAGTTACAAGGATTAAAATTCCACGGATTGTAACAACTCGACTTTAAAATTGATCTGCAAGATTTGACGAAATCTGCGACAAAAATCAGCCAAATTACCGACAGTCTGTATGTCTGTCTGCGAATACATGTGTCTGTGTACATTTTTGTGTGTGTATGTGTTTCACTCTCTTTGTATGTGTGCATGTCTGTCTTTTTTTTAATTCATTCATGGGATGTGGGCATCGCTGGCAAGGCCAGCATTTATTGCCCATCCCTAATTGCCCTTGAGAAGGTGGTGGTGACCCGCCTTCTTGAACCGCTGCAGTCCATGTGGTGAAGGTACTCCCACAGTGCTGTTAGGGAGGGAGTTCCAGGATTTTGACCCAGCGACGATGAAGGATCGGCGATATACTTCTAAGTCAGGATGGTGTGTGACTTGGAGGGGAACTTGGAGTTGGTGGTGTTCCCACGCGCCTGCTGCCCTTGTCATTCTAGGTGGAAGAGGTCGTGGGTTTGGAAGGTGCTGCCGAAGCAGTCTTGGCGAGTTGCTGCAGTGCATCTTGTAGATGGTACACACTGCAGCCACGGTACGCCAGTGGTGGAGGGAGTGAATGTTTAAGGTGGTGGATGGGGTGCCAATCAAGCGGGCTGCTTTGTCCTGGATGGTGTCGAGCTTCTTGAGTGTTGTTGGAGCTGCACTCATCCAGGCAAGTGGAGAGTATTCCATCACACTCCTTACTTGTGCCTTGTAGATGGTGGAAAGGCTTTGGTGAGTCAGGAAGTGAGACACTCGCCGCAGAATACCTAGCCTCTGACCTGCTCTTGTTGCCACTGTATTTATGTGGCTGGTCCAGTTAAGTTTCTGGTCAATAATGACCCTTCAGAATATTGATGGTGGGGGATTCGGCGATAGTAATGCCATTGAATGTCAAGAGGCAGTGGTTAGACTCTCGCTTGTTGTTGTGAGTCATTGCCTGGCACTTCATTGGCGCGAATTTTACCTGTCTCACTCTGTGTCTGTCTGTCTTTATGTGTGTGTCTATCTGTGTATGTCTGTGTTTATGTGTGTGTCTCTGTGTCTGCCTGTATTTATGTGTGTGTCGCACTCATTCTCTCTCTCTCTTTGTCTCTCTTTCCCTTTCTGTCTCTTTCTGTTACACATTTGTCATAAGCCTCCTGTTTTGTCTCGCTCTCTGACTCTCTCTCTGTATATCTCTCTCTCAATCTCTCTCTCTCTCTCTGTCTCTCTCTTTGCCTCTCTTTCTCTGTATCTCTCATTGTCTCTGTCTGTCTCTCTCTGTCTGTCTCTATGTCTTTCTCTCTCTTTCTGTCTCTCTGTCTGTCTGTGTCTCTGTCTCACTCTTGGTCTCTGCTTCTCTGTTTGTCCCTGTCTCTCTCTCTCTCTGTGTCTTTCGCACTCTGTCCAGTTCTGTTCACTGTTCCCTTGTTGCTCTGAGAGACTGTGCATCTGTCAGTTCCTCGTAAGTATAGTGGTGAGTATCCCCGCCTGTCACGCGGGAGATCGGGAAGAAAGTCTTTTTAACATCTCGAATTTTAAACCTTTGGGCAGCTGCTTAAAATCCTCCTTGGAAAAGTAGAACGGAAAAGATCGTCAAAAATAATTTCAAAAGATTTACTGGCATATGAAGAACTGTATAAGAACTTCCTGTACCAGTTTCTCGTTAGTGTAGTGCTCTCTCTGTGCTTCCCTCTCCCTTTTGTGTGGGGCGTGGAGGAGGGAGAGAGTGACAGAGAAAAAGAGATTAACAGGGTTACGGACAAAAAGCGGGGGTGTTGGACTAAGCACGACTGCTCTTTGAAAGAGACAGCACAGGCACGACTGGCCGAATGGCCTCCTTCTGTGCTGTAAGTTTCTATGAATCTTTCAATCCATGAAACTCAAAAAAGCTTATTAAATATGAGACCTACACACACATAGAGAGCAGGCACACATGTCTGTCTGTGTGTGTGTTTGAGTCTTTGTCTCAAGCACTGCATAACTACTTCCTTTACCAGGTCCTCGATAGTATAGTGGTGAGGATTCAATTCCCCTACAGGTTCTCTCTGTCTCTCTCTCTGTCTCACTCACTGTTTCCCTCTCTCTCTCTCTTCCTCTCTCTCTGTCTCTTTCTCTGTCTCTCATAAACACATAGAAGATAGGAGCAGGAGTAGGCCATTCGGCCCCTCGAGCCTGCTCCGCCATTTAATGAGATCATGGCTGATCATCCAAATTCAGTACCCTGTCCCTGCTTTCTCCCCATATTCCTTGATCCCTTTAGCCTTAAGAACTATATCTAACTCTTTCTTGAATATATTTAATGAATTGGCCTCAACTGCCTTCTGTGGTAGAGAATTCCACAGGTTCACCACTCTCTGGGTGAAGAAATTCTTCCTCATCTCAGTCCTAAATGGCTTACCCCTTATCCTTAGATTGTGACCTCTGGTTCTGGACTCCCCCGCCATCGGGAACATCCTTCCTGCATCTAGTCTGCCTCGCTCGTTGTTTCCCTCTCCTTGATCACTCCTCCCTCTGGGGCTGGTGAATGAGCCCAGGTCTGTTCACAGCCGATTCTGCGCTTCAGCAAGGAATGCACAGCAGTGTCCTCTGTCAGTTCCTTTTTAGTATAGTGAAGTATCCCCGCCTGTCTCGCGGGAGACCGCACTTCAGTTCCCCGACGGAGAGGACATATTTTAAATCTTTGTGCAGCTCCTAAAAATCCTCATTGGAAAAGGAGAACAGAGAACAATCAATGTAATTTTATGTCTCTGTTTGTCTGTCTGTCTCCCTATCTGTCTGTCCGTCTGTCTTTCTCTGTCTCCCTGTCTTTCTCTCTCTCTCACTGTCTCTCCCAGTCTCTCTCTCGGAGTCTCTCTTTGTTTCTTTCTGTCGATCTCTCATTTCTCTCTCTCTGTCTTCCTCTCCCAGTCTCTCTCTCTGCCTTCCTCTCTCAGTCTCTCTCTCTGTCTTCCTCTCTCAGTCTCTATCTCTGACTCTCCCAGTCTCGCTCTCTCAGCCTCTCTTTGTCTCTATGTGTCTGTCTCTCTTTTCTCTCTCTCTGTCCTTCTCTCTCAGTCTCTCTCTCTGTCTTCCTCTCTCAGTCTCTCTCTCTGTCTTCCTCTCTCAGTCTCTCTCTCCTTCTTCCTCTCTCAGTCTCTCTCTCTGTCTTCCTCTCTCAGTCTCTCTCTCTGTCTTCCTCTCTCAGTCTCTCTCTCTGTCTTCCTCTCTCAGTCTGTAACTTGATTGAGTTCTTTCATGAGGTAACAGAGGGTTGCTGAGGGTTATGCGGTTGTCGTAGTGTACATGGATTTCCAAAAGGTGTTCGACAATGTGCCACACAATAGGCTTGCCGGCAAAGTTGAAGCCCAAGGGATGAAAGGGACTGTGGCAGCCTGGATACGAAATTGGCACAGTGGCAGGAAACAGAGAGTAGTGGTGAACGGTTGTTTTTTGGACTGGAGGAAGATATCCAGTGGTGTTCCCCAGGGCTCGGTTATAAGACCACTGCTTTTCTTGATATATATTAATGACTTGGACTTGGAGGAGAGGACATAGAAACTAGATGGTACAATCCTAAAGTGGGTGCACCAACAGAGAGACCTTGGAGTTGAGGTCGAAGATCACCGATGATCTTATTGAATGGCAGATGAGGCTCAAGGTGCTGTATGGCCTGCTCCTGCTCCGAATATTTATGTTCTTCAATTGTCTCTTCTGAACAATTGCATCCGAAATATGAAGTACTTCACTGACTGTAAAGCGCTTTGAGAGGTCCCGAGGTCGTGAATGGCGCTATAGAAATGAAGGACTTTCTTTTTTCTCTCTCCTGTATTTACAGTAATTCCTAATATAAACTTGTTTCACTGCCTCGTGGAAGGGGAGGATTTGCAGACGGGAAGCTTAACGCAAACATCACGCGAGGATCTGACAAAGTCACTCGATTCATCAGGGCCTGAATATCATGGACATATGGAAGCGGAAAGTAGCAATCAGAGTGCGGACAAACTGCACACGTGTCTTGTGTGTGGACGCGGATTCAACCGAACGAACAGCCTGTGGAGGCACAAGTGTAACCAAACCCGGGAGAGTCCGCGAGAATGTAGGGAATGCGGGAAGGGATGCAGTTGCCTATCCGAGCTGGAGACTCATCAATGCAGTCACACCGTAAAATGGCCGTTCACCTGCTCCGTGTGTGGGAAGGTATTCACTCAGTCAGGCTCCCTGCAGACACACCGGCGAGTTCACACCGGGGAGAGGCCGTTCACCTGCTCCGTGTGCGGGAAAGGGTTCACTCAGCAATCCGCCGTGCTGAGACACCGGCGAGTTCACACTGACGAGAAGCCGTTCGCCTGCTCTCACTGTGAGAAGAGGTTTAACCAGTCTTGCCACTTGTTGACCCACGAGCGGGTTCACACCGATGAGAGACCTTTTCAGTGCTCCGACTGCAAGAAGGGCTTCAGAAGATCCAGCGATCTGATACAGCACCAGCGAGTTCACACCGGGGAGAGGCCGTTCATCTGTTCCGTGTGTGGGAAGGGATTCACTCTCTCCTCCACCCTGCTGACACACCAGCGAGCTCACACCGGGGAGACGCCGTTTACCTGCTCAGTGTGCGGGAAGGGATTCAGCCATCCTTACTCTCTGCGGGTGCACCAGCGAGTTCACACTGACGAGAGACCCTGTAAGTGCCCCGACTGTGAGAAGAGCTTTAAAAGCACCGAGGATCTGATGAGGCATCAACGCATTCACACAGGGGAGAGGCCGTTCAACTGCTCTCACTGCGGGAAGAGGTTCGGGAAGTCATCGAACCTGGTGAGACACCAGAGACTGCACACCGGGGAGAGGCCGTTCACCTGCTCCGAGTGCGGGAAAGGATTCACTCGTCCCTGCTCTCTGCGGGAACACCAGCTGATTCACACTGACGAGAGGCCGTTCTCCTGCTCCGAGTGCGGGAAAGGAATCACTCGTCCCTCCTCTCTCCGGGAACACCATCTGGTTCACACTGACGAGAGGCCGTTTAAATGTTCCGACTGCGACAAGAGCTTCAAATGCTCCAAGGACCTGACGATGCACCGACGAATCCACACCGGGGAGAGCCCGTTCAGCTGCTCTCGCTGCGGGAAGAGGTTTACGCGCTCATCCGCTCTTCTGAAACACCAGCGCATCCACACCGGGGAGAGGCCGTTCCCCTGCTCAGTGTGTGAAAAGCGATTCACCAGTCCATCTGACCTGCTGAGACACCAGCGAGTTCACACCTGAGCGCAGTGGTCCCATTCTGCTGTTAATCACATGAAGGACTAATCTGTGTTAATAATGGCAATTACAGGGTTGTGGGGAGGGCGGTTTGAAGATGCTGATAATAACCCCAGTAACTAGGCTGGAGTTTAAGAGGTGTCAGACTTGGCTCATTGGGCGACACTGTCACCTCCAGAGTCAGAAGGTCGTGGGTTTGAGTCCCACTCCGGAGACTTGAGCTCATAATCTAGGCTGACACTCGAGGGCAGTACTGAGGGAGAGCTGCTCTGTCAGAGGTGCCACCTTTCGGATGCGATGTTAAATCGAGGCCCCGTCTGCCCTCTCAGATGGGCGTAAAAGATCCCGTGGCCGCTATTTCAAAGAACAGAAGCGATAAAGGATCTTGGCTCGGAAGATCAGGAAGTAGAATAAGGAGATAAGGAATAACAAGGTGCAGAAAACACTGGTAGGAGTAGTATATAGGCCCCCTAACCGTAGCTATACCGTTGGACAGAATATTAATCAAGAAATAGTCGGAACTTGAAACAAAAGTAATGCAATAATCTTGGGGGACTTTAATCTTCATATAGACAGGACAAATCAAATTGGCAAAGTCAGTCTGGAGGACGAGTTCATGGAATGCATTTGGCACAGTTTCCTAAAACAATATGTCATGGAACCAACCAGGGAACAGGCTATTTTAGATCTTGAATTGTGTAATGAGACAGGGTTAATTGACAATCTCATAGTAAAGGATCCTCTGGGGCAGAGTGATCATAATATGATAGAATTTTATGTAAATTATGAGAGTCACTTCCCTCAGTCCAAACTCGAGTCTTAAACTTAAATAAAGCCTATTACATAGGTATGAGGAGCGAGTTGGCTAAGGTAGATTGGAAAAATAGATTAAAAGGTAGATAAGCAGTGGCTAGCATTTAAAGAAATATTTCATAATTCTCAACAAAAATACATTCCATTGAGAAACAAAATCTCCACGGGAAAAGTGATCCAACCGTGGCTAACTAAAGAAGTTAAGGATAGCATTAGATTGAAAGAAGAAGCTTATAATGTTGCACAGAATAATAGTAAGCCTGAAGAAAGCAGTAAAGGTTGACCAAAAAATTGATCAAAAGGGAAAAAATAGAACATGAGAGAAAACGAGTAAGAAATATAAAAGCAGTTATTAAGAGCTTCTACAAGTATGTAAAAAGGAAAAGAGTAGCAAAAGTAAACGTTGGTCCCTTAGAGGCGGAGACAGGAGAAATTATTATGGGGAATAAGGAAATGGCAGAAACATTAAAAAAATATGTCTTCACAGTTGAAGACACAAAAAGCATAACAAGAATGGTGGGGAACCAAGGGTCTAATGAGGGTGAGGAAGTTAATGTAATTAATATAAGTAGAGAAAAAGTACTAGGGGATCTAATGGGACTAAAAGCCGACAAATCCCCTGGACCTGATGGCCTACATCCTAGGGTTCTAAAAGATGTGGCTGAAAAGATAGTGGATGTATTGGTTTTGGTCTTCCAAACTTCCCTAGATTCTAGAATGGTCCCAGCGGATTGGAAGGTCGCAAATGTAACACCGCTATTCAAGAAAGGAGGGTGAGAAAAAACAGGGAACTACAGGCCAGTTAGCCTGACATCAGTCGTCAGGAAAATGCTGGAATCCATTATTAAGGAAGTGGTATCAAGTCACTTAGAAAATCATAACATGATTAGGTAGAGTCAACATGGTTTTATGAAAAGGAAATCGTGTTTGACAAATTTAGAGGAGTTATTTGAGGATGTAACTAGCAGGGTAGATAGAGGGGAACCAGTGGATGTAGTATATTTGGATTTCCAAAAAGCATTCGATAAGGTGCCACATAAAAGGTTATTACACAAGATATGGGCTCATGGGGTTTGGGGTAACATAAAGCATGGATAGAGGATTGATTAACAGACAGAAAACAGAGAGTAGGGATAAACAGATCTTTTTCAGGTTGGCAGGCTGTAACTAGTGGGGTGCTGCAAGGATCAGTGTTGGGGCCTCAGATATTCTATATTAATGACCTACATGAAGGGACCGAGTGTAATGTATTCAAGTTTGCTGATGATACAAAGCTAGGTGGGACAGTAAGCTGTGAGGAGAACACAAAGAGTCTGCCAAGGGATACAGATAGACTAAGTGTGTGGGCAGTAAGGTGGCAGGTGGAGTATAATGTAGGGAAATGTGAGGTTATTCACTTTGGTAGGAAGAATAGAAAAAAATAATATTTTTTAAATGGCGAGAAACTTCCAAATGTTGGTGTTGAGAGAGATTTGGGTATCCTCGTGTAAGAAACACTGAAAGTTAGCATGCAGGTACAGCAAGCAATAAGGAAGGCAAATGGCATGTTGGACTTTAGTGCAAGGGGGTTGGAGTACAAGAGTAAGGAAGTCTTGCTACAATTGTAAAGGGCCTTGGTGAGACCACACCTGGAGAACTGTGCACAGTTTTGGTCTCCTTATCTAAAGAAGGATATACTTGCCTTGGAGGCGGTGCAACAAAGGCTCACTGGATTGATTGTTGGGATGAGAGGGTTGTCCTATGATGAGAGATTGTGCAGAATGGGCCTATACTCTCTGGAGTTTAGAAGAATGAGAGGTGATCTCATTGAAACATATAAGATTCTGAGGCGGATTGACAGGTTGGAGGCTGAGAGGATGTTTCACCTGGCTGGAGTGTCTAGAACTAGGGGTCATAGTCTCAGGATAAGAGGTCGGCCAATTAAGACTGAATTGAGGAGGAATTTCTTCACTCCGAGTGTTGTGAATCTTTGGAATTCTCTGCCACAGAGGGCTGTGTATGCTGAGTTGTTGAGTATATTCAAAGCTGAGATAGATAGATTTTTGGACTCTAGGAGAATCAAGGGATACGTGGATCGGGCGGGAAGGTGGAGGTGAGGTCAAAGATCAGCCATGATCTTATTGAATGGCGGAGCAGGCTCGAGGTGTTCTATGGCCTACTCCTGCTCCTATTTCTTATGTTCTAACAACTCCGCACCTTCGTGGCTCGACACCAACCATTTTGGGGCCTCGGAGCCTATTTTCTGGCCAGAGCCAACATTCCCATCGTCTTCTATCTTTTCTGAACTTATCTCGAGGTTAACTCTCGTTTATCTGTGTTGAAGTTCATTTGCCAATTATGTGCCCATTCTGCAAGTTTATTAATGTCCTCCTGTAATTTATTGCAATCCTCACCAGTATTGACTATTCCCCAAATTTGGTGTCATCCGCAAGTGTTTTTGATTCCAAATTCTAAATCGTTAATATAAATTGTGAACAACAGTGGTCCCAGCACTGATCCTTGTGGAACACCACCACCCACCTTCGGCCACTGTCAATAGCTACCTTTTACCATTGATTTGTGAAATAAAATGTATCAATCAGAGGTCTCAATGTTTCCTGTTCCACGAGCTTGTTTCGGGGGTCTGGCTCGGCGACTATCCTGTAATTACAGCAACAAGTCCCACTGAGCTGAACAATGGAGGGGAGGCGTTAGAGGAGGCTGGTGTGATCAACCGTGGCGAAGCTTGCAGACATGTCGAGAAGGATGAAGAGAGATAGTCCACCGGTTACAGCCACAGGGGATGTGAACCCTGACTTTTGTAGAGGGCTGTTTCATAGAATCATAGAAAGTTACAGCACGAAAGGAGGCCATTCCGGCCCACCGTGTCCGCGCCGGCCAACAAAGAGCTCTCCAGCCTAATCCCACTTCCCAGCTCTTGGTCCGTAGCCCTGCAGGTTAGAGCATCCCAAGTGCACATCCAAGTACTTTATACATGTGATTAGGGTTCCTGCCTCTACCACCCTTTCAGGCAGTGAGTTCCAGACCCCCACAACCCTCTGGGTGAAGAAAACTCCCCTCAAATCCCCTCTAAACCTTCCACCAAATACTTTAAATCTGTGTCCCCTGGTTTCTGACCCCTCTGCTGAGGGAAATAGGTCCTTTCTATCCACTTTATCTAGGCCCCTCATAATTTTATACACCTCAATAAGGTCTCCCCTCAGCCTCCTCAGTTACAAGGAAAACAAACCCAGCCTATCCAGGCGTTCCTCAAAGCTAAGATTCTCTACATCCCGGCAACATCCTTGTAAATCTCCTCTGTACCCTCTCTAGTGCAATCACATCTTTCCTGTAATGTGGTGACCAGAACTGCATGCTGTACTCTAGCTGAGGTCTAACTAGTGTTTTATACAGTTGAAGCGTAGTTCCCCTGCTCTTGTATTCTATGCCATGGCTAATAAAGGCAAGCATTACGTATGCCTTCTTAACCACCTCTCTAGCTGAGGCCTAACTAGTGTTTTATACAGTACCAATGTAAGGTGTTTGGTTCCCTCGTTCTGACAAGGGTTCTTTGACTCTGGGTTTTACAGGAACAAAATTATAGACGACATAAAGGTTTAGGTTTAACCC
Organism: Squalus acanthias; assembly: GCA_030390025.1. Taxonomy (NCBI): domain Eukaryota; kingdom Metazoa; phylum Chordata; class Chondrichthyes; order Squaliformes; family Squalidae; genus Squalus; species Squalus acanthias. Next base: position 404,453 of record JASTWF010000178.1, read on the forward strand.
AAAACCGTTAGTTTATTAAAACCAACAAATCACAGACAAAAACCTGTTGAGATCTGGCTGAAACTTACAATCACCCATCCGGCCGGTCGTTACCGTTGTGGATTGTAGGCCTGGATCAGAGATGACCTGTCCCCGTCTTCCTTTATCTGACTGCAGCTGCCTACACAGCACAATCCCCTTGTAGGGTCAACTGATACTTACAATCACCCGTCCGGCTGGTCGTGGTCGATGTCGATTGCAGGCTGGGGCTAGAGATGACCGTCTTCCCTTCCTTCTTAAACCTGGCAGTTCCTGCAGTCAGAGCTAGCTTCCGAGAGAGAGAGCTTCCGAGCGAAAAAAGAGAGAGCTGAGGTACTTTTGGTCTCCTGGCCCCATGCCGGGCCTCCCCCAACCAGGTTCGGTTGTCGGTTTGCTGAACTGTCCGACATTCGCACCTCGTCAACCTGTAATTCAATCACCGGAGGTGTACAGAGTTGTGAGATCGAAGATAACTCCTTATTTCCTCTCCCGCTTACTGTAACGCATATTCAATGTGATTTCTATTACTATTGATGGGCGGGTGGCTGATTGACTTGTGTATCTTCCATTGAAGCCAGGAAGTCCATCGTACCCCCCATTATTTCAGTTAAACTCAGAGCATTGTCCAGATGTTAATTTATCCCATCGAAACCAATCAGGATTCAAGACAGAGTTAATCATGAGTCAAAGCTTTCATTGTCCAGTATCAATGTGTTCTCCAAGAACTGCAGACTTTAGTGACTGGCACCTTTTCTGTGCCTCGAAATTTAACCGTTCCGCACCCTTACCACTGGGCCAAACAGGCTTCCAGCATTTTGATATTGTACCGGGTTTTTAAAAAAATCTACATCAACCACAGCCGATTTCAGTATCATCTGCAAACTTCTTAATCATACCCCCTATATTCAAGTCTAGATCATTGATATATACCACAAAAAGCAAGGGACCTGGTACTGAGCCCTGCGGAACCCCACTGGAAACAGCCTTCCAGTCACAAAAACACCCATCAACCATTACCCTCTGCTTCCTGCCTCCGAGCCAGTTTTGAATCCAACTTGACACTTTGCCCTGGCTCCCATGGGCTTTTAACTTTGTGACCAGTCTGCCATGTGGAACCTTATCAAATGCCTTGCTAAAGTCCATATACACTACATCAAACGCACTACCCTCATCTACCCTCCTTGTTACCTCCTCAAAAAATGCAATCAAATTTGTCAGACACGCCCTTCCCTTAACAAATCCCTGCTGACTGTCCTTGATTAATCCTTGTGTTTCTAAATGAAGATTTATCCTGTCCTTCAGAATTCTTTCCAATAATTTTCCCACCACAGAGGTTAGGCTGACTGGCCTGTAATTCCTCAGTCTATCCTTTTCTCCCTTTTTAAACAAGGGTACCACATTAGCAGTCCTGCAGTCCTCCGGCACCACACCTGAAGCCAGAGAGGATTGGAAAATAATGGTCAGGGCCTCTGCTATTTCCTCTTTGGCTTTGCTTAACAGCCTGGATATATTTATTCACTTTTAAAGCTGCTAAACCCCTTAATACTTCCTCTGTCACTATGTTTATTTCATCTAATATTTCACCCTCCTCCTCCCTGATAGCAATGTCTGCTTCGCCCCTCTCCTTTGTGAAAACAGACGCAAAGTATTCATTAAGAACCCTACCGACATCTCCCGCCTCCACACACAGATTACCCTCATGATCTCTAATAGGCCCTACCCTTTCTTTAGTTATGCTCTTACTCTTAATATATTTATAAAACATCTTTGGGTTTTCCTTGATTTTACTTGCCAAGAATATTTCATGCTCTTTGGGGCTGCTGGGACTGGGGTGGAAACCTGATTGGAGAGGTTCAAACGTGGAGTTCCGGGAAAGATGGGCACTGATTTGGGAGGCGACAACACGTTCAAGGACTGGAGAGGACAGCGAGGTTGGAGATGTGGCGATGGTTTGCAAGGACAGAGGTGTCAAGGGTGGGTCTGTTGAAGAGCGGGATCGGACTCAAAGGCCCGCGTGGGCCAGAGAAGGGAGAGATGAAATTCGCTGTAATATCAGTGAAATTAATTTTGGGAAGGTGGGAAACTGCTGGTTAACTTTTATCAGTCGATTTTTTTCCTGCTCGTCTCTTTGCCAATCACCATAAATCTGTGCCCTATTGTTATCGACCCTCCTGGTGCACACTTATGTTCATACGCTCTGTCTCCTCCTGTCACACTCTGGTTATCATTACCCCTATCGCTACCCTGCACTATTGCCTTCTCCTTTCTCTTTGACTTTCTAATTCCCCCTTCCCTCCTCCCCCGACTATTTAGCTTAAAGCGCTATTTATAAAGCCCAGGACCCCATATGCTTTATTGAATGCTTTGTTAACCTGTCCTGCCATCTTAAGAAGGTCTGATCTGCTCAACTTACTGGCAGGGTGGTGCTTGAATCCCAGAATCACAAAGAGACTGTCTCCTAGAAATACCAGCACCAGGATGGCCGAGTGGTTAAGGTGTGAGACTTCAGGTCCAATCGGTTTATACCCGTTTATATCAATTTCTTTTCATCCTGCTCAGTAACACTCGTTTGTCATCTGCTGAATCTCCATCAAACAAACAATGAGATGTTTATAGATATGAAGCAGGAGTAGGCCATTCAGCCCTTCAAGCCTGCTCTGCCATTCAATAAGATCATGGCTGATCTTCTACCTCATCTCCAATTTCCTGCACTATCCCCATATCCCTTGAAAGAAAGATTCCATATTTATCGGTAATTCTTGATATGCTATATTTTCATCTGCTGAATCTGCATTTTTCTCTAACTCTCTCTCTCTCACTCTCAACTGACATAGAGCTGGAATTGTGGAATGTATCTGTACCTTTCAGTCTCTACCTCACTCTCTGTCTCACTGTCTGTCTCTCTCTTTGCCTGTCTCTCTCTGTCACACATTTATCTTCAGCCTCCTTTTGTCTCTCTCTGTCTTCCTCTCTCAGTCTCTCTCTCTCTGTCTCTGTGTCTCTCTCTGTCTGACTATCTGTCTCTGTCTTCCTCTGCCTCTCTCTCTGTCTCTTTCTCACTTTGTCCAGTTCTGTTCACAGCTCGATTCTTGCTCTGACAGCTTGAACGTGTCAGTCCTCGTTAGTATAGTGGTGAGCATCCTCGCCTGTCACGCGGGAGACCGGGGTTCAATTCCCCGACGGGGAGGGAGCATTTTTAACATCTCGAATTTTAAACCTTTGGGCAGGTGCTTAAAATCCTCATTGGAAAAGTAGAACGGAAAAAAAGCATCTAAAATAATTTTTAAAGATTTACTGTCATATGAAGAACTGTATAACAACTTCCTGCACCAGTTCCTCGTCAGTATCGAGCTCTCTCTCTGTTTCCCTCTCCCTTTTGTGTGGGGTGCGGAGGAGGGAGAGAGTGACAGAGAGAATGTATGTCTCTGTCTGTCTATC
>JASTWF010000178.1:415408-437908 GCA_030390025.1 Squalus acanthias
TCGAAAATAATTTTTAAAGAATTACTGGCATACGAAGAACTGCATAACAACTTCCTGCACCAGTTCCTCGTTAGTATAGATCTCTCTCTCTGTTTCCCTTTTGTTTGGAGGAGGGAGAGAGTGACAGAGAGAAAGATATTAACAGAGTTACGGACAAAAAGCGGGGGTGTGGGACTAAGCACGACGGCACTTTCAAAGAGACAGCAGAGGCACGACGGGCCGAATGGCCTCCTTCTGTGCTGCAAGAATCCATGACACTCAGAAAAGCTTATGAGATATACACACACAAAGAGACCAGACACACATGTTTGTGTGTGTTTGAGTCTTTGTCTCAGCACTGCATAACTACTTCCTCTACCAGGTCCTTGATAGTATAGTGGTGAGGATTCAATTCCCTGACAGGTTCTCTCTCTTTGTGACTCCCTTTCGCTCTTTGTTTCCCTCTCCTTGATCACTCCTCCCTCTGGGGCTGGTGAATGAGCCCAGGTCTGTTCACAGCGCCATTCTTGCTCTGCGCTTCTGCAGCGAATGCACAGCAGTGACTTTCGTTAGTTTAGTTGAGTATCCCCGCCTGTTGCACCGGTGAGCGGGGTTCTGCGATGGGGCGAAATGCGTCTTTATGATGTGAAATAGTACTTAAATTGCTTCGTGTTAAAAAGCGAGATGAGATTGTCTCTGAGAATTTTCTTGAGCGGAGACTGTTTAGAAACTGAGAGCTCTTATACTTAGAGCGATGGGTGATTGCTATTTTATCTGAGCAACATTTAAAATCTCGCAGACGCCATAGTCGTGGCCGAGTGGTTAAGGCGATGGGTTGGAAATCCATTGGGGTCTCTCCCCGCAGGTTCAAATCCTGCCCGCTACGGTTCCCAACATTTTACATCCCATTTCATTTCAAAATGTAACCAAATCCCTGCAGAACTAATCCTGAGTAAGGCGGAATTAAATCCCACAACTTTGAACAGCTCGAGATTTTTCCCGTTTTCATTGATCTGCAAGTATGCACGAAATTTACGGTCAGAAATAGAGCAAAAATCAGGCAAATTACCGACAGTGTTTCTCTCTGCCTGTCTGTCTCTCTCGATATCTAAGTCACTCTATGTGTGTGTCTATGTTTATGTGTGTGTCTCTATCTCCGTGTCTGTGTTTATGTGTGTGTCTCTCTGTGTCTATGTGTGTGTTTATGTGTGTGTCTCTCTGTGTCTATGTGTGTGTTTATGTGTGTGTCTCTTTGTGTCTGCCTGTGCTTATCTCTCTGTTTATGTGTGTGTCTCTCTGTGTCTGTGTTTAGGTGTGTGTATGTCTGTGTCTGTCTGCCGGTCACTCGGGTAAGAAGAGGGGCTACTTTCCTCAGCCTTCACGTCCTTCCTAAATTGTGGTGCCGCAGAATTGGACACAATACTCCAGCTGGGGCCGAACTTGTGTTTTATTTAGATTTTGGCATAACTTCATGGTTTGTGCCTCCATTTATAAAGCCCAGGATCCCAACTGCTTTATTAACTGCCTTGTTAACCTGTCCTGCCACCGAGGAAAGCTCTGCTCAACTCTGTGGCAGGATGGGGCTTGAAGCCCCGATTCTCACACAGGCCCCCTCCACGCAGCATTCGCACCAGGATGGCCGAGTGGTTAAGGCGTTAGACTTAAGATCCAATGGGTTTATACCTGCTTGGGTTCGAACCCCACTTCTGGTAGTTCTTCAATTTCAGACCCAGTTCCTAACACCCTGCTCAGTAACACTCGTTTGTCATCTGCTGAATCCAAATCAAACGAACAATGAGATGTTTACAGATATGTAAAGCAAGATGCCGTGTTTATTTTTAATTCTTCAAGTGCTATTTTGGCATCTGCTGAATCTGCATTTTTCTCCAACTCGCTCTCTGTCACTCTCAACTAACAAAGAGAAGGAATTGTGAAATGTTTTTATATCTTTCAGTCTCCACCTCTCTCTGTCTCACCATCTGTCTCTCTGTCTCCCTCTCATTCTCTCACTCTCACTTTGTCTGTCTCTCAGTCTTTCTCTGTCTGTCTCTCTGTCTTTATCTGTCTGTCTCTCTTTGTGTCTCTCTGTCTCTCTATCTTTGTCTGTCTGTCTCTCTCTTTGCCTCTATCTCTCTCTTTGTCCCTGTATCTCTCTCTGTCTGTCTCTCGATCATTCTGTCCAGTTCTGCTCACAGCTCGAATATGTTCAATCCTGTTTGGCATAAAAATAAAACAAAAAAGGTGACTCAACCGTGGCTAACAAGGGAAATTAGGGAGAGCATAAGATCCAAGGAGAGGACATATAAATTGGGCAGAAAAAGCAGCAAACCTGAGTATTGGGAGCAGTTTAGTATTAAGGAAAGGAGGACACAGGGATTAATTAAGAGGGGGACTATATACTTTGAGAGTAAGCTTTCAGGGAACATAAAACTGATTGTAAAAGCTGCTATAGATATGTGAAGAGAAAAAGATTGATGAAGTCAAGCATAGGTCCCTTGCAGTCAGAATCAGGGGAATTTATAATGGGCAACAAAGACATGGCAAACCAATTAAATACATACTTTGGTTCTGTCTTCACAAAGGAGGACACAAATAAACTCCCAGAGATGTCGGGGAACATTGGGTCTAATGAGAGGGAGGAATTGAATGAAATCAGTATTTGTAGGGAAATGATGTTAGGGAAATTGACGGTATTGGAGGCCGATAAATCCCCAGGGACTGATAATCGACATCCTAGGGTACTTAAGGAAGTGGCCCTAGAAATAGTAGATGCATTGCTGGTCATCTTTCAAAATTCTATGGACTCTGGAACAGTTCCCATGGATTGGAGTGTAGCTAATGTAACCCCACTATTTAAAAAAGTTGGTAGAGAAAAAATGGGGAATTGCAGACCGGTAAGCCTGACATCGGTAGTGGGGAAAATGCTAGAGTCCATTATAAAAGATGTAATAGCAGGGCACTAGAAAACAGTGACAGGATCGGACAAAGTCAACACGGATTTACAAAAGGTAAATCATGCCTGACTAATCTACTGGAATTTTTTGAGGATGTAACTGGTAGAATAGATAAGGGAGAACCAGGGGATGTGGTGTATTTGGACTTTCAGAAGGCTTTCGATATGGTCCCGCATAAGAGATCAGCGTGCAATGTTAAAGCACATGGGATTGGGGGTAAAGTACTGATTTGGATAGAGCACTGGTTGGCAGTCAGGAAGCAAAGAGTTGGAATAAACGGGTCTTTTTCCGAGTGGCAGGCAGTGACTAGTGGGGTACCGCAGGGATCGGTGCTAGGACCCCAGCTATTCACACTATATATTAATGATCTAGACAAGGGAACTAGATGTAATATCTCTAAGTTTGCAGACGACACAAAGCTAGGTGGGCGTGTGTGCTGTGAGGAGGATGAAGAGAAACTCCAGTATGATTTGGACAGGTTGGGTGATTGGGCAGATGCATGGCAGATGCAGTTTCATGTGGATAAATGCGAGGTTATCCACCTTGGTGGTAAAAACAGGAAGACAGATTATTATCTGAACGGCAATAGATTGGGAAAAGGGGAAGTGCAACGAGATCTGGGTGTCCTTGTGCACCAGTCGCTGAAGGTAAGCATGCAGGTGCAGCAGGCGGTTAAGAAGACAAATGGTATGTTGGCCTTCATAGCGAGAGGATTCGAGTACAGGAGCAAGGCTGTCTTGCTGCAGTTGTACAGGGCCTTGGTGAGACCACACCTTGAGTATTGTGTGCAGTTTTGGTCGCCTTATCTGAGGAAGGATGTTCTTGCCATGGAGGGAGTGCAGCGAAGATTTACCAGACTGATACCTGGGATGGCAGAAATGACGTATGAAGAGAGATTGGATCGATTAAGTTTATAGTGGCTCGAGTTTAGAAGAATGAGAGGGGATCTCATTGAAACTTATAAAATTCTAACAGGACCAGACAGACTAGATGCAGGAAGGATGTTCCCGATGGCGGGGGAGTCCATAACCAGGGGTCACAGTCTAAGGATGAGAGGTTAGCCATTTAGGACAGAGATGAGGAGGAATTTCTTCACCCAGAGAGTGGTGAACCGGTGGAATTCTCTACCACAGAAGGCAGTAGAGGCCAATTCATGAAATATATTCAAGAAGGAGTTAGATATATTTCTTAAGGCTAAAGGGATCAAGGTATATGGGGAGAAAGCAGGGACAGGGTACTGAATTTGGATGATCAGCAATGATCTCATTAAATGGCGGAGCAGGCTCGTGGGGCCGAATGGCCTACTCCTGCTCCTATCTTCTATGCTTCTATGCTCTGACAGACTCTGTACCTGTCAGTTCCTCGTTCATATAGTGATGAGTATCCCCGCCTGTCACGCGGGAGACCAGGGTACAATTTCTTGACGAGGCGGATGCTTTTTAACATCCCCAATTTTAAACCTCTGTGCAGCTCCTTAAAGACCTCATGGAAAAGTAGGACATAAAAAAATCAGTGTCATAAGCCTCCTTTTTTGTCTCTGTCTGTCTGTCAATCTCCGTCATCCTCTCTCAGTCTCTCTCTCTCTCTCAGTCTCTCCTTCTGTCTATCTCTCTCTTTCTCGCACACTCTCTTTGTCTCTGTCTATCTCTGTGCCTCTGTCTCTCTCTTTGTCGCTGTCTGTCTCTCTGTGTCTTTCTCACTCTATCCAGTTCTGTTCACAGCTCTGTGCCTCTGTCTCTCTCTTTGTCGCTTTCTGACGCTGTGTCTTTCTCACTCTATCCAGTTCTGTTAACAGTTCTGGCGGTAATTTGTCAGTTCCTCGTTAGTATAGAGTGTCCCCGCCTGTCACGCGGGAGACCGGGGTTCAATTCCCCGACGGGGAGAGCGATTTTTAACAACCCCAATTTTAAACCTTTGTGCAGCTCCGAATAATCCTCCCTGGAAAAATAGAAGAGAAACAAATCAACGAAAATAATTTTTAAAGATTTATATGATGAACTGTATAACAACTTCCTACACCAGTTCCTCTTTCGTATAGATCTCTCTCTCTCTGTTTCCCTCTCCCTTTTGTGTGGGGCGCGGAGGAGGGAGAGAGGGATTCGTCTGTCTGTCTCTCTCTCAGTATGTCTGTCTCCCTGTCTGTCTCTCTTTCAGTTCCTCGTTAGTTTAGTGGTGAGTATCCCCTTCTGTTAAGCCGAGGTTTAATTCCCTGACGGAGAGGAAGTATTATTAAAAAATCGAATTTTAAATCTTTGTGCAGATTCTTAAAATTCTCCTTGGAAAAGTGGAAGAGAAAAAAAATCCACTTTTAGAATTTGATTGATTGTTTGGAGATTGGATTCTTGGTGCCCGACTGGTGTAGAGCGATGGGCCGTTGCGATTTTAACTGGGCAGCCTTTCAAAATTCAACAAACTCCCAGTAGGTTTAATCGGGAGTGACAAGGATTAACATTCCACGGATTGTAACACCTCGACTTTTGAATTGATCGGCAAGATTTGACCAAATCTGCGGCTGAAATATAACAAAAATCAGACAAATTACCGACAGTCTGTCTCTGTATGTCTAAGTCACTCTGTGTGTCTGTCTGTGAATGTCTGTGTCTGTCTCTCTGTATGTCTAAGTCACTCTGTGTGTCTATCTGTGAATGTCTGTGTCTGTCTCTCTGTATGTCTAAGTCACTCTGTGTGTCTATCTGTGAATGTCTGTGTCTGTCTCTCTGTATGTCTAAGTCACTCTGTGTGTCTATCTGTGAATGTCTGTGTCTGTCTCTCTGTATGTCTAAGTCACTCTGTGTGTCTGTCTGTGAATGTCTGTGTCTGTCTCTCTGTATGTCTCAGTCACTCTGTGTGTCTGTCTGTGAATGTCTGTGTCTGTCTCTCTGTATGTCTAAGTCACTCTGTGTGTCTGTCTGTGAATGTCTGTGTCTGTCTCTCTGTATGTCTAAGTCACTCTGTGTGTCTGTCTGTGAATGTCTGTGTCTGTCTCTCTGTATGTCTAAGTCACTCTGTGTGTCTGTCTGTGAATGTCTGTGTCTGTCTCTCTGTATGTCTCAGTCACTCTGTGTGTCTGTCTGTGAATGTCTGTGCCTGTCTCTCTGTATGTCTAAGTCACTCTGTGTGTCTGTCTGTGAATGTCTGTGTCTGTCTCTCTGTATGTCTAAGTCACTCTGTGTGTCTGTCTGTGTCTGTCTGTGTCTGTCTCTCTGTATGTCTAAGTCACTCTGTGTGTCTATCTGTGCGTGTCTGTGTCTGTCTCTCTGTATGTCTAAGTCACTCTGTGTGTCTGTTTGTGTGAATGTCTGTGTCTGTCTCTCTGTGTATGCGTGTGTCTGTCTGTGCATCTGTGCGTGTCGGTGTTTGAGTCTTTGTCTGAAGCAATGAATAACTACTTCCTCTACCAGGTCCTTGGTGAGGATTTAATTCCCCGACAGGCTCTCTCTCTGTCTCTCCTTCTGGGTCTCTCTCTCAGTCTGTCTTTCTCTGTCTTCTCTTTATCCCTCTCTCAGTCTCTTTTTCTTTGTGTCTCTCTTTCTCTCTCTGTTTCTCTCTCGCTCTTTGTTTCCCTCTCCTTGCTCACTCCTCCCTCTGGGGCTGGTGAATGAGCCCAGGTCGGTTCACAGCGCGATTCTTGCTCTGTGCTTCTGCAGGGAATGCACAGCAGTACCCACCGTCAGTTCCTCGTTAGATATAGTGACGTATCCTCGCCTGTTACTGCACGTGAGCGGGGTTGAATTCCCTGACAGGAAAAAACATTTTTAAGATGTCAAATTGGATTTCTGTTTCCAGGTGAAGCTTCATGTTAAAAAGCTACAGTGATAAATTGAAGAGTGAAAAGATGCGAGAGGTCATTGTCTCGTTGAGAGTTTTCTTGAGCGGAGACTGTTTAGGGACTGAGTGCTCTTATAGTGCAGAGCGATGGATGATTGCGATTTAATCTGAGCAACATTTAAATCCACACAGACCCAGTATTCGTGGCCGAGTGTTTAAGGCGGTGGACTAAAAAATCCATTGAGGTTTCCCCACGCAGGTGCGAATCCTGCCGAGTATGATTCCCAGCATTTTACATCCCATTTCATTTCAAAATGTAACCAAATCCCGGCAGAACTAATCCTGAGTCAGGCGGAATTAAATCCCACACCTTTGAACAGCTCGAGATTTTTCTGGTTTTCATTGATCTGCAAGTATGCACGAAATTTACGGTCAGAAATAGAACAAAAATCAGGCAAATTACCGACAGTGTTTCTCTCTGCCTGTCTGTCTCTCTCGATGTCTAAGTCACTCTATGTGTGTGTCTGTGTTTATGTGTATGTCCATTTGTTTGTTTGTATGTTGGCTTTCTGTTTCTGTCTATATGTGTCTGCCTGTGTGTGTCTCTGTCTGTGTCTCTATGTGTCTGCCGGTCACTCGGGTAACAAGCGGGGATACTTTCCTCAGCCTTCACGTCCTTCCTAAAGTGTGGTGACCCAGAATTGGACACAATACTCTAGCTGTGTCCGAACTAGTGTTTTATTTAGGTTTAGCATAACTTCCTGTCTTGTGTACTCTGTGCCTCCATTTATAAAGCCCAGGATCCCATCTGCTTCATTAACTGCTTTGTTAACCTGTCCTGCCACCGAGGAAATCTCTGCTCTGCTCAACTCTGTGGCAGGGTGGGGCTTGAAGTCCCGATTCTCACAGAGACTGTCCACATCCATCGACAGCACCAGGATGGCCGAGTGGTTAAGGCGTTGGACTTAAGGCCCAATGGGTTTGTACCCGCGTGGGTAAAAACCCCACTCCTGATAGCTCTTTAATTTAAGACCCATTTCCTTTCTTTCTGCTCAGTGACACTAGTTTGTCATCTGCTGAATCCCCATCAAACAAACAATGAGATGTTTATCGATATGGAAAGAAAGATTTCATATTTATATGTAATTGTTAAAATGCTAATTTGACATCGGCTGAATCTGCATTTTCTCTCACTCTCAACAAACTAAGAGAAGGAATCGTGAAATGTTTTTATATCTTTCAGTTTCCACCTCTCCCTGTCTCACTATCTGTCTCTCTGTCTCCCTCTCATTCTCTCACTCTCTTTCTATCTCTGTCTGTTACACATTTGTCACACGCCTCCTTTTTGTCTCTCTCTCTTTCTCTCTCTGTCTGTCTCTCTCTTTGCCACTCTCTGTCTCTCTGTCTCTCTCTCTCTCTGTCTCTTTCTCACTCTGTCCAGTTCTGTTGAAAGCTCGATTCTTGCTCTGACAGATTCTGCATCAGTCAGTTCCTCGCTAGTTCAGTGGTAAGTTGCCTGTCACACGAGAGACCGCGGTTCAATTCCCTGACGAAGAAGGCGATTTTTATCATCCCCCAATTTTAACCGTTTAAATAGCTTCTTAAAATCATTCTCTCCAGAACTGAAAAAAATCCACTTTTGGATTGGAGACTTTATTCTTGGTGCCCGCCTGGTGTCGAGCTGTGAACCATTGCGTTTCTAACCGGGCAGCATTTCAAAAATTAAACAAACTCCCAGTCGGTTTAATCGTCAGTTACAAGGATTAAAATTCCACGGATTGTAACAACTCGACTTTAAAATTGATCTGCAAGATTTGACGAAATCTGCGACAAAAATCAGCCTAATTATCGACAGTCTGTATGTCTGTCTGCGAATACATGTGTCTGTGTACATTTTTGTGTGTGTATGTGTTTCACTCTCTTTGTATGTGTGCATGTCTGTCTTTTTTTAATTCATTCATGGGATGTGGGCATCGCTGGCAAGGCCAGCATTTATTGCCCATCCCTAATTGCCCTTGAGAAGGTGGTGGTGACCCGCCTTCTTGAACCGCTGCAGTCCGTGTGGTGAAGGTACTCCCACAGTGCTGTTAGGGAGGGAGTTCCAGGATTTTGACCCAGCGACGATGAAGGATCGGCGATATATTTCTAAGTCAGGATGGTGTGTGACTTGGAGGGGAACTTGGAGTTGGTGGTGTTCCCACGCGCCTGCTGCCCTTGTCATTCTAGGTGGAAGAGGTCGTGGGTTTGGGAGGTGTTGCCGAAGAAGCCTTGGCGAGTTGCTGCAGTGCATCTTGTAGATGGTACACACTGCAGCCACGGTGCGCCGGTGGTGGAGGGAGTGAATGTTTAAGGTGGTGGATGGGGTGCCAATCAAGCGGGCTGCTTTGTCCTGGATGGTGTCAAGCTTCTGGAGTGTTGCTGGAGCTGCACTCATCCAGGCAAGTGAAGAGTATTACATTACACTCCTGACTTGTGCCTTGTAGATGGTGGAAAGGCTTTGGGGAGTCAGGAGTTGAGAAACCCGCCGCAGAATACCCAGACTCTGACCTGCTCTTGTTGCCACAGTATTTATGTGGCTGTTCCAGTTAAGTTTCTGGTCGATGATGACCCCCAGGATGTAGATGGTGGGGGATCCGGCGATGGTAATGCCATTGAATGTCAAGGGGCAGTGATTAGACTTTTGCTTGTTAGTGATAGTCATTGGCTGGCACTTCTGTGGCGCGAATGGTACCTGTCTCTCTCTGTGTCTGCCTGTGTTTATGTTTGTGTCTCTCTGTGTCTGTCTGTCTTTATGTGTCTGTCTCTCTGTGTGTGTCTGTGTTTATGTTTGTGTCTCTCTGTGTCTGCCTGTATTTATGTGTATGTCGCCCTCATTCACACTCTCTCTTTGTCTCTCTTTCTCTTTTCGTCTCTCTCTGTTACACATTTGTCATAAGCCTCCTTTTTATGTCTCGCTGTCTGTCTCTCTCTCTCTATCTCTCTCTCTCTGTCTCTCTCTGTGTGTCTCTCTCTCTGTATCTCTCATTGTCTCTGTCTGTCTCTCTCTGTCTGTCTCTCTGTCATTCTCCCTCTGACTGTCTCTCTGTCTCTCTCTGACTGTCTCTCTGTCTTTCTCTGTCTGTCTCGCTGTCTATCTGTGTCTCTGTCTCACTCTTTGTCTCTGTTTCTCTGTTTGTCCCTGTCTCTCTCTCTCTGCCTTTCGCACTCAGTATCTCTCTGTCTTTCTGTCTCTCTCTCTCTGTCTCTCTCTCTGTCTCTCTCTCTGTCTATCTGTCTGTCTCTCTCTCTGTCTCTGTCTCTCTGTCTCTCTGTCTCTGTCTCTCTGTCTCTGTCTCTGTCTCTCTGTCTTTGTCTCTCTCTCTCTCTGTCGCTCTCTCTCTGTCTCTCTCTCTGTCTCCCTCTCTCGCTCTCTCTTTCTCTCTCTCTTTCTCTCTGTCTCTTGCTCTCTGTCTCTCGCTCTTTGTTTCCCTCTCCTTGATCAATCCTCCCTCTGGGGCTGGTAAATGAGCCCAAGTCTGTTCACCGCGAGATTCTGCCCTTCTGCAGGGAATGCACAGCATTGACCTCCGTCAGTTCCATCTTCGTATAGTGGAGTATTCCCGTCTGTCCCGCGGGAAACCGCGCTTCAATTCCCCGACGTATTTTATCATCCCCAATTTTAAACCTTTGTACAGCTCCTTAAAATACTCCTTGGAAAAGTAGTACAGAGAAAAATCAATGTCATTTTATGTCTCTGTTTGTCTGCCTGTCTCTGTCTTTCTCTCTCTGTCTCCCTTTGTCTCTATCTGTCTGTCTCTCTTTCCTCTCTCTGTCATCCTCTCTCAGTCTCTAACTTGATTGAGTTCTTTCATGAGGTAACAGAATGGGTTGCTGAGGGTAATGCGGTTGATGTGGTGTACATGGATTTCCAAAAGGTGTTCGACAAAGTGCCACATAATAGGCTTGCCGGCAAAGTTGAAGCCCATGGAATGAAAGGGACCGTGGCAGCACGGATGCGAAATTGGCACAGTGGTAGGAAACAGAGAGAGGTGAACGGTTGTTTTTCGGACTGGAGGAAGGTCACACAGATTAAGATGAGCAGATTCTCCGTTCTCTACTGTACCTTACATTGATCCATCAATCAGAGTAAACTTGCAAGTCCCGCGTGTCCACAGTAACTTACACGAGGTCAGCCCGCTGGATGGAACCTCGGGTGCCCTGAGCTTGATCTGCGGTGCCTCCAGTCCCGACTGTCCCCTAACATCAGGATCCCCTCACTTTTATACCCGTTAGTGAGCCATCTCTGGCACCTGACTCTTCTTTGTCTTCTCTGCTGGGTTTTGGCAGGAAGCGAGGGAAAGACAGCTGGAACTTCTCTAATCTGTGATTTACAAGGACACTTGCCCTGGTTCCCAGCAGTTACTTTTCTTCAGTAATTTTCTCATTATCCCTAAACTACCCTGCCTACTGTTAATGATGTTATTTCATATAGTTTCACAATTATAGGTATAAACATCACACATTATAATCTGATCTATTCTGCGGACACACCAGCAAGTTCACACCGGGAGAGGCTGTTCACCTGCTCTGTGTGTGGGAAGGGATTCACTCAGTCAGGCTCCCTGCGGACACACCAGCGAGTTCACACAGGGGACAGGCCGTGCACCTGCTCCGTGTGTGGGAAGGGATTCACTCTCTCCTCCACCCTGCTTATACACCGCCGAGTTCACACCGGGGAGAGGCCGTGCACCTGCTCCTGTGTGCAGGAAGGGATTCACTCAACAATCCGCCATGCTGAGACACCAGCGAGTTCACACCGACGAGAAGCCGTTCGCCTGCTCTCACTGTGAGGTTTGACCAGTCTTGCCACCTGTTGACACAGGAGCGAGTTCACACCGATGAGAGAGGTCACTTATCACTTGGAGGGGGCGAGTATAGGTTGGGTAGTGACAGAGAGTGAGAGAAAAATGCAGATTCAGCAGATGATCTTTCTTCCCATATCTATAAACATCTCATTGTTGGAAAATCAGCTGATGACAAACGAGTGTCGCTGAGCAGGATGAAAGGAAATGGATCTTAAATTAAAGAATGACCTGAAGTGGGGTTCGAACCCACGCGGGTAAAAACCCATTGGATCTTAAGTCCAACACCTTATCCACACGGCCATCCTGGTGCTGATATGGGCTGCACGCTGTCTCTGAGAGAATCGGGCCTCTAAGCTCCACCTTGCCACAGAGTTGACCAGAGCAGAGAGCGACACACAGGCCGACACACATAAACAGACATAAAAACACAGGAACAGAGAGGGTACAGAGAAGATTTACAAGGATGATACATGAAATGCGAGGGTATACATATCAGGAAAGGATGAACCCCTGCCAAATTAGTTTATACCCTGATTTGTCCGACCGTATATTTCGTGCATACTTGCAGATCAATCAAAAAGTGAAAAACTTCGAGGTGTTGAAAAACCGGCAATGGTAGAGCGATGGAAATCGGGGGTGCACAAGAGGCCAGAATTGTAGGAGCGCCGAGATCTCGGATTGTTGTTGGGGCTGGAGGAGGTTACAGAGATAGGGAGGAGGCCAGAGGGATTTGAACACGAGGTTGAGAATTTAAAAATCGAGGCGTTGCCTGACCGGGAGCCAATGTAGATCAGCGAGCACAGGGGGCGATGGGTTAAAAGACTTGGTAAGTGTTAGGACACGGGTAGCAGAGTTTCGGATCAGCTCATTGACATGAATCTTGTAATTCATGTATGAAGTAATACTGGGCGGCCTGCTGGTGGCGCTGTCCAGGGAGAGTATAAATTCACGGGCATGGGCACAGCTTGCTTAGGACATTCCTCAACAGGAACTAGAGAAGGACACAACTAGATCTCCATGGTGGAAAACAGTTGATTAAAGCTTTGTTTAACGCTTAGACCAAGTGCCTAGTAGTTTTCTTACGTCTCTCATGTTCATGGACAACATTCAGGACACGATACTTGGGTAAGAAGAGCCTCTGCTTTCCTGTTGGCGGTGTCACTGTTTATGCTGGTTGCCCTCCTAATGATGAGACGTTTAGTCGAGAGTAACCTCGAGATAAGTTCAGAAAAGATGGAAGACCATGGGAATGTTGGCTCTGGCCTGAAAATAAGCAACGAGGCCACAGAAAGAAGGCTGTTGTCGAGCCGCGAGGTGGGAGAATTGTTAGAACATAAGAACATAAGAATTAGGAGCAGAAGTAGGCCACACGGCCCCTCGAGCCTGCTCCACCATTCAGTAAGATCATGGCTGATCATCGACCACAACTCCACTTTCCCGCCCGATCCACATATCCCTCGATTCCCCGAGACTCCAAAAATCTGTCTGTCTCAACCTTGACTATACTCAACAACTCAGCATCCACAGCCCTCTGGGACAGAGAATTCCAAAGATTCACAACCCTCTGAGTGAAGAAATTCTTCCTCATCTCTGCCTTAAATGGCCGACCCCTTATCCTGAGACTGTGCCCCCTAGTTCTACACTCTCCAGCCAGGGGAAACATCCTCTCAGCCTCCACCCTGTCAATCCCCACAGAATCTTGTATGTATCAATGAGATCACCTCTCATTCTTCTAAACTCCAGAGAGTATCGGCCCATTCTACACAATCTCTCCTCATAGGACAGCCCTCTCATCCCAGGGGTCAATCTAATATTCAAACTAATTCTGCAGTAGTTGCAAGAGGTGACCCACAGGACGAGATCAGGCCTGATGAAGAGCATATTCCTTTGGGTACCAGTCTCACGGGCACTGCGTGTAATGGATTATGTCATTGATTTGATAAATAAAATGTATCAATCAGAGGTCTCAATGTTTCCTGTTCCACGAGCTGGTTTCGGGGGTCTGGCTGGGCGACTATCCTGTAATTACACCAACAAGTCCTACTGAGCTGAACAATGGAGGAGAGGCGTTAGAGGAGGATGGTGTGATCAACCGTGGCGAAGCTTGCAGGCAGGTCGAGAAGGAGGAAGAGAGATAGTCCACCGGTTAAAGCCACAGAGGATGTGATTCGTGACTTTTGTGGAGGGCCGTTTCATAGAATCATCGAAAGCTACAGCAAGGAAGGAGGCCATTCCGGCCCATCGTGTCCGCGCCGGCCAAGAAAGAGCTATCTAGCATAATCCCACTTCCCAGCTCTTGGTCCGTAGCCCTGCAACGTTACAGCATCCCAAGTGCACATCCAAGTACTTTTTAAATGTGGTTAGGGTTCCTGCCTCTACCACCCTTTCAGGCAGTGAATTCCAGACCCCCACAACCCTCTGGGTGAAGAAATTTCCCCTCAAATCCCCTCTAAACCTTCCACCAAATACTTTAAATCCGAGCCCCCTTGTTTCTGACCCCTCTGCTAAGGGAAATAGATCCTTTCTACCACTCTATCTCGGCCCCTCATAATTTTATACACCTCCATTCCAAGTAAAGCAAACCCAGCCTATCCAGTCTTTCCTGATAGCTAAGATTCTCTACTAAAGGCAATATTCTTGTAAATCTCCTCTGTACCCTCTCTAGTGCAATCACATCTTTTCTGTAATGTGGTGACCAGAACTGCACGCAGTACTCTAGCTGAGGTCTAACTAATGTTTTATACAGTTGAAGCGTAGTTCCCCTGCTCTTGTATTCTATGCCATGGCTCATAAAGGCAAGCATTCCGTATGCCTTCTTAACCACCTTATCTACCTGGCCACTGTTCTGCCCACCTGACCAATTTATTGATATCTTCCTGCAGTCTACAGCTTCCTTCTTCAGTACCAATGTAAGGTGTTTGGTTCCCTCATTCTGACAAGGGTTCTTTGACTCTGGGTTTTACAGGAACAAAATCGTAGATGACACAAATGTTTAGGTTCAACCCATACTGTTAGTTTATTAAAAGCAACAAAACAGACAAAAACCTGTTGAGATCTGGCTGAAACTTACAATCACCCATCCGGCCGGTCGTTACTGTTGTGGATTGTAGGCCTGGATCGGAGATGACCTGTCCCCGTCTTCCTTTATCTGACTGCAGCTGCCTACACAGCGCAATCCCCTTGTAGGGTCAACTGATACTTACAATCACCCGTCCGACTGGTCGTGGCCGATGTCTGTTGCAGGCTGGGGCTGGAGATGACCGTCTTCCCTTCCTTCTTACACCTGGCAGTTCCTGCAGTCAGAGCTAGCTTCCGAGAGAGAGAGCTTCTTCGCGAAAAGAGAGAGAGAGCTCAGGTTCTTTTAGTCACCTGGCTCCATGCTGGGCCTCCCCCAACCAGGTTCGGTTGTCGGTTCGCTGAACTGCCCGACATTCACACCTCGTCAACCTGTAACTCAATCACCGGAGGTGTACACAGTTGTGAGATCGAAGATAACTCCTTATTTTCTCTCCCGCTTACTGTAACGCATATTCAATGTGATTTGTATTACTATTGATGGGCGGTTGGCTGATTGACTTGTGTATCTTCCATTGAAGCCAGGAAGTCCATCGTGACTCCCATTATTTCAGTTAAACTCAGAGCATTGTCCAGATGTTAATTTTTCCCATCGAAACTCATCAGGATTCAAGGCCTCACAGTTGAATGTCAATGTCCGTTA
This sequence comes from Squalus acanthias, assembly GCA_030390025.1. NCBI lineage: Eukaryota > Metazoa > Chordata > Chondrichthyes > Squaliformes > Squalidae > Squalus > Squalus acanthias. The sequence continues at coordinate 430,672 of JASTWF010000178.1, forward strand.
CAGAGTTAATCATGAGTCAAAGCTTTCATTGTCCAATGTCAATGTGTTCATAGAATCATAGAATCATAGAAGATAGGAGGAGGAGTAGGCCATTCGGCCCCTCTAGCCTGCTCCGCCATTCAATGCGATCACGGCTGATCATCCAAATTCAGTACCCTGTCCCTGCTTTCTCCCCATATCCCTTGATCCCTTTAGCCTTAAGAAATATATCCAACTCCTTCTTGAATCTATTTAATGAATTGGCCTCTACTGCCTTCTGTGGCAGAGAATTCAACAGGTTCACCACTCTCTGGGTGAAGAAATTCCTCCTCATTTCTGTCCTAAATGGCTTACCCCTTATCCTTAGACTGTGACCCCTGGTTCTGGACTCCTCGACCATCGGGAACATCCTTCCTGCATCTAGTTTGTCCTGTCCTGTCAGAATTTTATAAGTTTCAATGAGATCCCCTCTGATACTTCTAAACTCCAGCGAGTATAAGCCCAATCGACCCAATCTCTCTTCATACGTCATTCCTGCCATCCCAGGTATCAGCCTTGTGAATCTTCGCTGAACTCCTTCCATGGCAAGAACATCCTTCCTCAGATAAGGCGACCAAAACTGCACACAGTACTCAAGGTGTGGTCTCACCAAGGCCCTGTACAGCTGCAGCAAGACATTTTTGCTCCTGTACTCGAATCCTCTCGCTATGAAGGCAAATATACCATTTGCCTTCTTAACCACCTGCTGTACCTGCATGCTTACCGTCAGCGACTGGTGCACAAGGACACCCAGGTCTCGTTGCACTTCCCCTTCTCCCAATCTATTGCCATTCAGATAATAATCTGCCTTTCTGTTTTTGACACCAAAGTGGATAACCTCGCATTTATCCACGTTATATTGCATCTGCCACGCTTCTGCCCAATCACCCAACCTGTCCAAATCATCCTGGAGTTTCTCAGCATCCTCCTCGCAGCACACACGCCCACCCAGTTTTGTGACGTCTGCAAACTTGGAGATATTACATTTAGTTCAATTGTCTAGATCATTAATATGTATTGTGAATAGCTGGGGTCCAAGGACCGATCCCTGCGGTACCCCACTAGTCACTGCCTGCCACTCGGAAAAAGACCCGTTTATTCCAACTCTTTGCTTTCTGTTTGCCAACCAGTTCTCTATCCAAGTCAATACCTTGCCCCCAATCCCATGTGCCTTAACTTTACATGCTAATCTCTTATGCGGGACCTTATCAAAAGCCTTTTGGAAGTCCAAATACACCACATCCACTGGTTCTCCCTTATCTATTTTACCAGTTACATCCTCAAAAAATTCCAATAGATTAGTCAAGCATGATTTACCTTTTGTAAATCCATGTTGACTTTGTCCGATCCTGTCACTGTTTTTCAAGTGTTCAGCTATTACATCTTTTATAATGGACTCTAGCATTTTCCCCACTACCGATGTCAGGCTGTAATTCCCCGTTTTCTCTCTACCACCCTTTTTGAATAGTGGGGTTACATTAGCTACCCTCCAATCCATGGGTACTGTTCCAGATTCCATCGATTGTTGGAAGATGATCAGCAATGCATCTACTATTTCTAGGGCCACTTCCTTAAGTACCCTCGGATGTAGATTATCAGGCCCTGGGGATTTATCGGCCTTCAATCCCTTCAATTTCCCTAACACCATTTCCCTACAAATACTAATTTCTTTCAGTTCCTCCCTTTCATCAGACCATATGTTCCCCAACATCTCTGGGAGGTTATTTGTGTCCTCCTTTGTGAAGACAGAACCAAAATATGTATTTAATTGGTCTGACATTTCTTTGTTCCCCATTATAAGTTCCCCTGATTCTGACTGCAAGGGACCTATGCTTGATTTCACTAATCGTTTTCTCTTCACATATCTATAAAAGCTTTTGCAGTCAGTTTTTATGTTCCATGCAAGCTTACTCTCGTATTCTATTTTCCCCTTCTTAATTAATCCCTTTGTCCTCCTTTGTTGAATCTTAAACTGCTCCCAATCCACAGGGTTACTCCTTTTTCTGGCCAATTTATATGCCCTCTCCTTTGATCTTTTGCTATCCCTAATTTCCCTTGTTTGCCACGGTTGAGTCACCCTTTTTGTTTTATTCTTATGCCAAGCTGGGATGAACAAATTCTGTAGTTCGTCCATGCGGTCTTTGAATGTTTGCCATTGTCTCTCCACCGTCAACCCTTTGAGTGACATTCCCCAATCAATCCTACCCAATTCGTACCTCATACCATCATAGTTTCCTTTATTTAAATTCAGGACCCTAGTCTCTGAGTCAACTACTTCACTCTCCATCCTAATGAAGAATTCTATCATATTATGATCGCTCCGACCCAAGGGGCCTCGCACAACAAGATTGCTAATTAATCCTTTCTCATTGCATAATACCCAGTCTAAGATGGCCTGATCTCTGGTTGGTTCCTCGACATATTGGTCCAGGAAACCATTCCGTAAACACTCCAGGAATTCCTCCTCCATAGTATTGTTACTAATTTGGTTAGCCCAATCTATATGTAGATTAAAGTCACCCATGCTGACTGCTGTGCCCTTATTGCACGCTTCTCTAATTTCCCATTTAATGCCATCCCCAACCTCCGCATTACTGTTTGGAGGTCTATATACCACTCCCACTAACGTTTTCTACCCCTTGTTATTTCTCAGTTCAACCCATACAGATTCCACATCATCAGAGCTAATATCCATCCTTTCAATTGCGTTAATCCCCTCTTTAACCAGCAATGCTACCCAACCTCCCTTTCCTTTTTGCCTATCTTTCCTGAATATTGAGTACCCCTGGATGTTAAGTTCCCAGCCTTGGCTACCCTGGAGCCATGTTTCGGTAATCCCAATCAAATCATATTCGTTTACCTCTATTTGCGCAGCTAATTCATCCACCTTGTTCCGAATGCTCCTTGCTTTAAGACACAAAGCCTTCAGGCTTGTTTTTTTAACACTCTTAGACCTATTAGAATTAGAATTTACTGTGGCCATGTTTGATTTAAACCGTTGTTTTCTCTGACTGCAACTTTTGTTTTTCTCCTTCCTATCTTTTGCTTTTATCCTTGTTTCCCTTTCCTCTGCCTCCCTGCTCAGGTTCCCAACCCCCTGCCATTTTAGTTTAAACCCTCCCCCAGAGCACTAGCAAACACTCCCCCTAGGAAATCGGTCCCAGCCCTGCCCAGGTGTAGACCGTCCGGTTTGTACTGGTCCCACCTCCCCCAGAACCGGTTCCAATGCCCCAGGAATTTGAATCCCTCTCCCTTGCACCATTCCTCTAGCCACGTATTCATTTGAAATATCCTTCTATTTCTACTCTGACTAGCACGTGGCACTGGTAGCAATCCTGAGATTACCACCTTTGATGTCCTATTTTTTAATTTACCTCCTAACTCCCTATATTCTGCTTTTAGGACCTCATCCCGTTTTCTACCTATATCGTTGGTACCTATATGTACCACGACAACTGGCTGTTCACCCTCCCCTTCCAAAATGCTCTGTAGCCGCTCTGAGAACTGCAGACTTTAGTGACTGGCACCTTTTCTGTGCCTCGAAATTTAACCGTTTCACGCCCTTACCACTGGGCCAAACAGGCTTCCAGCATTTTGATATTGTACCGGGTTTAAAAAAAATCTACATCAACCACAGCCGATTTCAGTATCATCTGCAAACTTCTTAATCATACCCCCTATATTCAAGTCTAAATCATTGATATATACCACAAAAAGCAAGGGACCTAGTACTGAGCCCTGCGGAACCCCACTGGAAACAGCATTCCTGTCACAAAAACACCTATCAACTATTACCCTCTGCTTCCTATCTCCGAGCCAGTTTTGAATCCAACTTGACACTTTGCCCTGGCTCCCATGGGCTCTTAACTTCGTGACCAGTCTGCCATGTGGAACCTTATCAAATGCCTTGCTAAAGTCCATATACAGTACATCAAACGCACTACCCTCATCTACCCTCCTTGTTACCTCCTCAAAAAATGCAATCAAGTTTGTCAGACACGCCCTTCCCTTAACAAATCCCTGCTGACTGTCCTTGATTAATCCTTGTGTTTCTAAATGAAGATTTATCCTGTCCTTCAGAATTCTTTCCAATAATTTTCCCACCACAGAGGTTAGGCTGACTGGCCTGTAATTCCTCTGTCTATCCTTTTCTCCCTTTTTAAACAAGGGTACCACATTAGCAGTCCTCCAGTCCTCCGGCACCACACCTGAAGCTAGAGAGGATTGGAAAATAATGGTCAGGGCCTCTGCTATTTCCTCTTTGGCTTTGCTTAACAGCCTGGATATATTTATTCACTTTTAAAGCTGCTAAACCCCTTAATACTTCCTCTGTCACTATGTTTATTTCAATTAATATTTCACCCTCCTCCTCCCTGATAGCAATGTCTGCTTCGCCCCTCTCCTTTGTAAAAACAGACGCAAAGTATTCATTAAGAACCCTACCGACGTCTCCCGCCTCCACACACAGTTTACCCTCATGACCTCTAATAGGCCCTACCCTTTCTTTAGTTATCCTCTTACTCTTAATATATTTATAAAACATCTTTGGGTTTTCCTTGATTTTACTTGCCAAGAATTTTTCATGCTCTTTGGGGCTGCTGGGACTGGGGTGGAAACCTGATTGGAGAGGTTCAAACGTGGAGTTCCGGGAAAGATGGGCACTGATTTGGGAGGCGACAACACATTCAAGGACGGGAGAGGACAGCGAGGTAGGAGATGTGGCGATGGTTTGCAAGGACAGCGGTGTCAAGGGTGGGTCTTTTGAAGAGCGGGATCGGACTCAAAGGCCCGCGTGAGCCAGAGAAGGGAGAGCTGAAATTCACTGTAATATTAGTGAAATTAATTTTGGGAAGGGGGGGAAACTGCTGGTTAACTTTTATCAGTCGATTTTTTTCCTGCTCGTCTCTTTGCCAATCACCATAAATCTGTGTCCTATTGTTATCGACCCTCCTGGTGCACACTTATGTTCATACGCTCTGTCTCCTCCTGTCACACTCTGGTTATCATTACCCCTATCGCTACCCTGCACTATTGCCTTCTCCTTTCTCTTTGACTTTCTAATACCCCCTTCCCTCCTCCCCTGACTATATAGCTTAAAGCCCTATTTATAAAGCCCAGGACCCCATATGCTTAATTGAATGCTTTGTTAACCTGTCCTGCCATCTTAAGAAGGTCTGATCTGCTCAACTTACTGGCATGTTGGTGCTTGAATCCCAGAATCACAAAGAGACTGTCTCCTAGAAATACCAGCACCAGGATGGCCGAGTGGTTAAGGTGTGAGACGTAAGATCCAATCGGTTTATACCCGTTGATATCAATTTCCTTTCATCCTGCTCAGTAACACTCGTTTGTCATCTGCTGAATCTCCATCAAACAAACAATGAGATGTTTATAGATATGGAAAAAACATTAGAAGCAGGAGTCGGCCATTTGACCCTTCGAGCCTGCTCCACCATTCAATAAGATCATGGCTGATCTTTTACCTCATCTCCAATTTCCTTCATTATCCCCATATCCCTTGAAAGAAAGATCCATATTTATAAGTAATTCTTGATATGCGATATTGTCAGCTGCTGAATTTGCATTTTTCTCTAACTCTCTCTCTCACTCTCAACTGACAAAGAGCTGGAATTGTGGAATGTATCTGTACCTTTCAGTCTCTACCTCACTCTCTGTCTCACTGTCTGTCTCTCTCTTTGCCTGTCTGTCTCTCCTCTGCCTCTCTCTCTGTCTCTTTCTCACTTTGTCCAGTTCTGTTCACAGCTCGATTCTTGCTCTGACAGCTTGAACGTGTCAGTCCTCGTTAGTATAGTGGTGAGTATCCCCGCCTGTCACGCGGGAGACCGGGGTTCAATTCCCCGACGGGGAGGAAGCTTTTTTAACATCTCGAATTTTAAACCTTTGGGCAGGTGCTTAAAATCCTCATTGGAAAAGTAGAACGGAAAAAAAGCATCTAAAATAATTTTTAAAGATTTACTGTCACATGAAGAACTGTATAACAACTTCCTGCACCAGTTCCTCGTCACTATCGAGCTCTCTCTCTGTTTCCCTCTCCCTTTTGTGTGGGGTGCGGAGGAGGGAGAGAGTGACAGAGAGAATGTATGTGTCTATCTGTGGAAGCATGTGTCTGTATGTGAATCAGTCTGTGTATGTCTTTGAATCTTTCTGCATGTGTGTGTGTTTGAGTCTTTGTCTCAAGCACTGCATAATTAATTCCTCTACCAGGTCCATGATAGTATAGCGGCGAGCATTCGATTCCCCGACAGCTCATCCCTATGTCTCTTCCTCTGTCTCTCATATTTAACAGTAATTCTTAAAGTGCTATTTTGCCATCTGCTGAATCTGCATTTTTCTCTCTCTCACTATTAACTAACAAATAGAAAGAGAATTCAGGAATTCAGTATCTACCCCTCTCTGTCACACTATCTGTCTCTCGGTCTCATTCTCTCTCTCTTTGTCTCTCTCCCTCTTTCTGTCTCTCTCTGTTACACATTTGTCATAAGCCTCCTTTTTTGTCTGTCTCTGTATCTATCATTGTCTCTCTCTCTTTCTCTCTCTGACTGTCTCTCTGTCTTTCTCTCTGTCTGTCCCCGTCTCTCTCTCTTTCTTTCTCTGTCTCTATATCACTCAGTCCAGTTCTGTTTAGACTCGATTCTTGCTCTGATGGATTCTTTATCTGTCAGTTCCTCGTTAAATGTGAGACGTCGCACAACACCAGGTTATAGACCAACAGCTTTATTTGAAATCACAAGCTGTTAGACAAAAACCAGGTGTTGTGCGACTTCTCACATTTCTCCACCCTAGTCCAACACCAGCATGTTTAGATTATAGTGCTTCGTTAGTATAGTGGTGAGCATCCTACCCTGTCACGCCGGAGACCGGGGTTCAATTCCCCGGCGGGGTGGAAGTATTTTTAACATCTGTAATTTTAAACCTTTTTGCAGCTTCTTAAAATCCTCCTTGGAAAATGAGGACAGAATTTTTTTTTGAAAGATTTACTGGCATATGAAGAACTGTCTAACAACTTCCTGCGCCAGTTCCTCGTTAGTATAGAGCTCTCTCTCTGTTTCCCTTTTGTGTGGAGGAGGGAGTGACAGAGAAAAAGAGATTAACAGGGTTACTGACTGTCTGTCTGTCTCTCTATGTCTTCTCTATCTTTGTGTCTCTCTTTCTTTGTCTCTGTCTGTCTGTCTGTGTGTGTCTCTCTCTCTGCCTCTCT
>JASTWF010000178.1:440408-467908 GCA_030390025.1 Squalus acanthias
ATAGAAGAGTAAAAAAATGCGAGAGGAGATTGTCTCTGAGAATTTTCTTGAGCGGAGACTGTTTAGGGACCCGAGTCGTCTTGTACTAAAGAGTGATAGATTATTGTGATTTTATCAGAGCATGTTTAAAGATTCGCAGACACAGTAGTCGTGGCCGAGTGGTTAAGGCGATGGTCCAGAAATCTATTGGGGTCTCACCGCGCAGATTCGAATCCTGCCAACTACGGCCCAGCGTATTTCAATTCAAAATGTAACCAAATCCCTGGAGAACTAATTCTGAGTTAGACGGGATTAAGTCCCTCAACTTTCGACACCTCGAGATTTTTCTCATTTTTCATTGATCTGCAAGTGTTCACCAAATATACGGTCCGAAATAGAACAAAAATCAGACAAAGCAGGGTATAAACTAATTTGGCAGGAGTTCACCTTTCCTGATATGTATACCCTCGCATTTCTGGTATCATCCTTGTAAATCTTCTATGTGTTTATGTTTGTGCCTTTGTCTGTGTGTCTGTCTGTGTGGCCGTCTGTGTATGTGTGTGTCTCTCTCTGCTCAACTCTGTCTCAAGGTGGAGCTTGAACTCCCGATTCTCTCAGATACAGCCTGCAATTCATAGCAGCGCCAGCGTGGCCGAGTGGTTAAGGTGCTGGACTTAAGATCCAATGGGTTTGTATCCGCGTGGGTTCGAACCCCACTCCATGTAGTTTTATTAATTTAAGATCAAATTCCTCTCATGCTGCTCAGCGACATTCGTTTGTCATCAGCTGATTCTCCAACAAGCAATGAGATGTTTATAGATATGGAAAGAAAAATCTCATTTGTAATTTTTAAAGTCCTATTTTGTCATCTGCTGAATCTGCATTTTTCTCTCACTCTCTCTGTCACTCTCAAGAGAAGGAATCGTGAAATGTTTTTATATCTTTCATCTCCACCTCTTTGTCTCACTATCTGTGTCCCTTTCATTCTCTCTTTTTCTCTCTCTCTTACACTCTCTCTGTTGCACATTTGTCATGCACCTCCTCTTTTGTCTCTCTACCTGTCTGTCTCTCTGTCTCTCTCTCTCCCTCTGTCTGTCTTTCTCTGTCTCTCTGTATGGCTCTCTGTCTTTCCCTGTCTGTCTCTCTCTGTCTGTCTTTCTCTCTCTGTCTGTCTCTCTCTGTCTGCCTCTCTCTGACTGTCTCTTCTTTGTCTCTGTCTCTGTCCCTGTCCCTGTCTCTCTCTCTGTCTCTCTCTCTGTCTTTCTCATTTGTCCAGTTCTGGGTAAAGCTCGATTCTTGCTCTGGCGGGCTCGGCATGCATCAATTCCTCGTTTGTATAGTGGTGAGTATCCCCGCCTGTCACGCGGGAGACCGGGGTTCAATTCCCCGACGGGGACGACGATTTTAACATCTCTAATTTGAAACCTTTGGGCACCTCCTTAAAATCCCCCCAGGAAAAGTAGAACCGAAAAAAATCAACGAAAATAATTTTTAAAGATTTACTGGCATACGAAGAACTGTATAACAACTTCCTGCACCAGTTCCTCGTTAGTATAGAGCTCTCTCTCTGTTTCCCTTTTGTGTGGAGGAGAGAGAGAGTGACAGAGAGAAAGAGATTAATAGGGTTGCGGACAAAAAGCGGGGGTGTGGGACTGAGCACGACGGCTCTTTCAAAGAGACAGCACAGGCACGACGGGCCGAATGGCCTCCTTCTGTGCTGTAAGAATCTATGAATCCATGACACTCAGAAAAACTTATGAGATATACACACACAAAGAGAGCCGACACACATGTCCATGTTTGTGTGTGTTTGAGACTTTGTCTCAGCACTGCATAACTACTTCGTCTACCAGGTCCTTGATAGTATAGTGGTGAGGATTCAATTCCCCGACAGGTTCTCTCTCTTTGTGTCTCCCTTTCGCTCTTTGTTTCCCTCTCCTTGATCACTCCTCCCTCTGGGGCTGGTGAATGAGCCCAGGTCTGTTCACAGCGCCATTCTTGCTCTGTGCTTCTGCAGCGAATGCACAGCAGTGACTTTCGTTGGTTTAGTGGAGTATCACCGCCTGTTGCACCGGTGAGCGGGGTTCTGCGATGGGGCGAAATGCGTCTTTATGATGTGAAATAGTACTTAAATTGCTTCGTGTTAAAAAGCGAGATGAGATTGTCTCTGAGAATTTTCTTGAGCGGAGACTGTTGAGGGACTAAGTGGTCTTGTACTTCAGAGCGATGGGTGATTGCTATTTTATCTGAGCAACATTTAAAATCTCGCAGACCCCATAGTCGTGGCCGAGTGGTTAAGGCGATGGGTTGGAAATCCATTGGGGTCTCCCCCCGCAGGTTCAAATCCTGCCCGCTACGGTTCCCAGCATTTTACATCCCATTTCATTTCAAAATGTAACCAAATCCCTGCAGAACTAAGAGTTAGGCGGAATTAAATCCCACAACTTTGAACAGCTCGAGATTTTTCCCGTTTTCATTGATCTGCAAGTATGCACGAAATTTACGGTCAGAAATAGAGCAAAAATCAGGCAAATTACCGACAGTGTTTCTCTCTGCCTGTCTGTCTCTCTCGATATCTAAGTCACTCTATGTGTGTGTCTCTCTGTGTGTCTCTCTGTGTCTGTGTTTATGTGTGTGTCTCTGTCTCTGTGTCTGTGTTTATGTGTGTGTCTCTCTGTGTCTATGTGTGTCTTTATGTGTGTGTCTCTATCTCTGTGTCTGTGTTTATGTGTGTGTCTCTCTGTGTCTATGTGTGTGTTTATGTGTGTGTCTCTTTGTGTCTGCCTGTGCTTATCTCTCTGTTTATGTGTGTGTCTCTCTATGTCTGTGTTTAGGTGTGTGTATGTCAGTGTCTGTCTGCCGGTCACTCGGGTAAGAAGAGGGGCTACTTTCCTCAGCCTTCACGTCCTTCCTAAATTGTGGTGCCCCAGAATTGGACTCAATACTCCAGCTGGGGCCGAACTTGTATTTTATTTAGATTTGGCATAACTTCATGGTTTGTGTACTCTGTGCCTCCATTTATAAAGCCCAGGATCCCAACTGCTTTATTAACTGCCTTGTTAACCTGTCCTGCCACCGAGGAAAGCTCTGCTCAACTCTGTGGCAGGATGGTGCTTGAAGCCCCGATTCTCACACAGGCCCCCTCCACGCAGCATTCGCACCAGGATGGCCGAGTGGTTAAGGCGTTAGACTTAAGATCCAATGGGTTTATACCCGCTTGGGTTCGAACCCCACTCCTGGTAGTTCTTTAATTTCAGACCCAGTTCCTAACACCCTGCTCAGTAACACTCGTTTGTCATCTGCTGAATCTAAATCAAACGAACAATGAGATGTTTACAGATATGTAAAGAAAGATGCCGTGTTTATTTTTAATTCTTCAAGTGCTATTTTGGCATCTGCTGAATCTGCATTTTTCTCCAACTCGCTCTCTGTCACTCTCAACTAACAAAGAGAAGGAATTGTGAAATGTTTTTATATCTTTCAGTCTCCACCTCTCTCTGTCTCACTATCTGTCTCTCTGTCTCTCTCTCATTCTCTCACTCTCACTTTGTCTGTCTCAATGTCTTTCTCTGTCTGTCTCTCTGTCTTTCTCTGTCTGTCTCTCTTTGTGTCTCTCTGTCTCTCTATCTTTGTCTCTCTCTTTGCCTCTATCTCTCTCTTTGTCCCTGTACCTCTCTCTGTCTGTCTCTCGATCACTCTGTCCAGTTCTGCTCACAGCACGAATTTGTTCATCCCTGTTTGGCATAAAAATAAAACAAAAAAGGTGACTCAAACGTAGCTAACAAGGGAAATTAGGGATAGCATAAGATCCAAGGAGAGGACATATAAATTGGGCAGAAAAAGCAGCAAACCTGAGGTTCGGGAGCAGTTTAGGATTCAGCAAAGGAGGACAAAGGGACTAATTAAGAGGGGGAAAATAGAATATGAGAGTAAGCTTGCAGGGAACATAAAAACTGATTGTAAAAGCTTCTATAGATATGTGAAGAGAAAAAGATTGATGAAGTCAAGCGTAGGTCCCTTGCAGTCAGAATCAGGGGAATTTATAATGGGGAACAAAGAAATGGCGGACGAATTAAATACATACTTTGGTTCTGTCTTCACAAACGAGGACACAAATAAACTCCCAGAGATGTCGGGGAACATTGGCTCTAATGAGAGGGAGGAATTGAATGAAATCAGTATTTGTAGGGAAATGGTGTTAGGGAAATTGACGGGTTTGAAGGCCGATAAATCCCCAGGGCCTGATAATCTACATCCTCGGGTACTTAAGGAAGTGGCCCTAGAAATAATAGATGCATTGCTGGTCATCTTTCAAAATTCTATAGACTCTGGAACAGTTCCCATGGATTGGAGGGTAGCTAATGTAACCCCACTACTTAAAAAAGTTTGTGGAGAAAAAACGGGGAATTACAGACCGGTAAGCCTGACATCAGTAGTGGGAAAAATGCTAGAGTCCATTATAAAAGATGTAATAGCAGAGCACTAGAAAACAGTGACAGGATCGGACAAAGTCAACATGGATTTACTAAAGGTAAATCATGCCTGACTAATCTACTGGAATTTTTTGAGGATGTAACTGGTAGAATAGATAAGGGAGAACCAGTGGATGTGGTGTATTTGGACTTTCAGAAGGCTTTCGATAAGGTCCCGCATAAGAGATTAGCGTGCAAATTTAAAGCACATGGGATTGGGGGTAAGGTACGGATTTGGATAGAGCACTGGTTGGCAGTCAGGAAGCAAAGAGTTGGAATAAACGGGTCTTTTTCTGAGTGGCAGGCAGTGACTAGTGGGGTACCGCAGGGATCGGTGCTTGGACCCCAGCTATTCACAATATATATTAATGATCTAGACGAGGGAACTAGATGTAATATCTCTAAGTTTGCAGACGACACAAAGCTGGATGAGCGTGTGTGCTGTGAGGAGGATGCCGAGAAACTCCAGTAAGATTTGGACAGGTTGGGTGATTGGGCAGATGCATGGCAGATGCAGTATAATGTGGATAAATGCGAGGTTATCCACTTTGGTGGCAAAAACAGGAAGACAGATTATTATCTGAACGGCAATAGATTGGGAAAAGGGTACGTGCAACGAGATCTGGGAGTCCTTGTGCACCAGTCGCTGAAGGTAAGCATGCAGGTGCAGCAGGCGGTTAAGTAGGCAAATGGTATGTTGGCCTTCATAGCGAGAGGATTCGAGTACAGGAGCAAGGATGTCTTGCTGCAGTTGTACAGGGCCTTGGTGAGACCACACCTTGAGTATTGTGTGCAGTTTTGGTTGCCTTATCTGAGGAAGGATGTTCTTGCCATGGAGGGAGTGCAGCGAAGATTTACCAGACTGATACCTGGGATGGCAGGAATGACGTATGAAGAGAGATTGGGTCGATTAGGCTTATATTCGCTCGACTTTAGAAGAATGAGAGGGGATCTCATTGAAACTTATAAAATTCTAACAGGACTAGACAGACTAGATGCAGGAAGGATGTTCCCGATGGTCGGGGAGTCCAGAACCAGAGGTCACAGTCTAAGGATAAGGGGTAAGACATTTAGGACAGAGAGGAGGAGGAATTTCTTCACCCAGAGATTGGTGAACCGGTGGAATTCTCTACCACAGAAGACAGTTGTGGCCAATTCATTAAATATATTCAAGAAGGAGTTAGATATATTTCTTAAGGCTAAAGGGATCAAGGTATATGGGGAGAAGGCAGGTACAAGGTACTGAATTTGGATGATCAGCCATGATCTCATTAAATGGCGGAGCAGGCTCGAGGGGCCGAATGGCCTACTCCTGCTCCTATCTTCTATGCTTCTATGCTCTGACAGACTCTGTACCTGTCAGTTCCTCGTTCGTATAGTAATGAGTATCCCCGCCTGTCACGTGGGAGACCGGGGTACAATTTCTTGACGAGGCGGATGCTTTTTAACATCCCCAATTTTAAACCTCTGTGCAGCTCCTTAACGTCCTCATGGAAAAGTAGGACATAAAAAAAATCAATGTCATAAGCCTCCTTTTTTGTCTCTGTCTGTCTGTCAATCTCCGTCATCGTCTCTCAGTCTCTCTCTCTCTCTGCCTCTCTTTCTGTCGGTCTCTCTGTGTCTCGCTCACTCTCTTTGTTTCTGACTATCTCTGTGCCTCTGTCTCTCTCTTTGCCGCTGTCTGTCTCTCTGTGTCTTTCTCACTCTATCCAGTTCTGTTAACAGTTCTGGCAGCGATATGTCAGTTCCTCGTTAGTATAGTGGTGAGTATCCCCGCCTGTCACGCGGGAGACCGGGGTTCAATTCCCCGACGGGGAGGGACATTTTTAACAACCCCAATTTTAAACCTTTGTGCAGCTCCTAATAATCCTCCCTGGAAAAATAGAAGAGAAAAAAATCAAGGAAAATAATTTTAAAAGATTTAATGTCATATGATGAACTGTATAACAACTTCCTGCACCAGTTCCTCTTTAGTATAGAGCTCTCTCTCTCTCTGTTTCCCTCTCCCTTTTGTGTGGGGCGCGGAGGAGGGAGAGAGGGATTCGTCTGTCTGTCTCTCTCTCAGTATGTCTGTCTCCCTGTCTGTCTCTCTTTCAGTTCCTCGTTAGTTTAGTGGTGAGTATCCCCTTCTGTTAAGCCGAGATTTAATTCCCTGACGGAGAGGAAGTATTATTAAAAAATCGAATTTTAAATCTTTGTGCAGATTCTTAAAATTCTCCTTGGAAAAGTGGAAGAGAATCTCCTTCGAAAAGTGGAAGAGAAAAAAAATCCACTTTTAGAATTTGATTGATTGTTTGGAGATTGGATTCTTGGTGCCCGACTGGTGTAGAGCGATGGGCCGTTGCGATTTTAACTGGGCAGCCTTTCAAAATTTACGATAGCAAAATACTGCGGATGCTGGAAATCCGAAATAACAACAGAAAACGCTGGAAAAACTCAGCAGGCCAGGCAGCATCCGTGGAGAGAGAAAGAGAGTTAACGTTTCAGGTCGATGACCTTTCATCAGAACTGGGAAGAGCCGGAAATCAAATAGATTTAAGGCCAGGGTAAAGCTGGGAAAAGGGGGAGGGGATAAAGGAACAAAGGGGGAGATGAAGAGACATTAAGAGATATGCAAGGCTAGAGGTGGTGTTAATGTGACAGATTAAGGCTGAATGAAGTGTGAAATCCACTGGCAGAATGAAGGACAGCTGCCAGCTTCTAGGAGGAAAAAAAAAGGTGGGGGGAGACAAATAAAAGGGTGGATAAAATAAAATATAAATGTGATTGGAGCTGAGGTTATGATCTAAAATTGTTGAACTCGATATTGAGTCCAGAGGGCTGTAGCGTGCCTAAACGAAAGATGAGGTGCTGTTCCTCGAGCTTATGCTGAGCTTCCGTGGAACAGTGTAATAGGCCGAGGACGGTGAGGTCAGAGTGGGAGTGAAGCGGTGAATTAAAGTGACAGGCCACCGGGAGCTCGGGGTCCCCCTTACGGACTGAACGGAGGTGTTCCGCAAAGCGGTCACCCAATCTGCGTTTGGTCTCCCCAATGTAGAGGAGTCCACATCGTGAGCAGCGAATACAGTATACTAAATTGCAGGAAGTACAAGTAAATCGCTGTTTCAGCTGTTTCCTCTGGAGATCTTCCCCCCACGGCCGCCAACCTCATAGTTCCCCAACCCCGCACAGCCCGCTTCTACCTCCTTCCCAAGATCCACAAACAGGACTGCCCCGGTAGACCCACCGTTTCAGCCTGTTCTTGCCCCACGGAACTTATCTCTTCCTATCTCGACTCTATTTTTTCTCCCCTTGTCCAGTCTCTTCCCACCTACATCCGCGACTCTTCCGATGCCCTCCGCCATTTTAACAGTTTCCAGTTTCCCGGCCCCAACCGTCTCCTCTTCACTATGGACGTACAATCCCCCTACACCTCCATTCCCCACCAGGATGGCCTGAGGGCGCTCCGCTTCTTCCTTGAACAGAGGCCCAACCAGTCCCCATCCACCACCACCCTCCTCCGCCTGGCTGAACTTGTTCTCACATTGAACAACTTCTCCTTTGACTCTACCCATTTCCTCCAAATTAAAGGTGTTGCTATGGGTACCCGCATGGGTCCTAGCTATGCCTGCCTTTTCGTGGGATATGTGGAACACTCTTTGTTCCAGTCCTACTCGGCTCCCCTCCCTCACCTCTTTTTCCGGTACATTGATGACTGTATCGGTGCCGTCTCCTGCTCTCGCCCTGAACTAGAACATTTCATTCACTATGCTTCCAATTTCCACCCTTCCCTCACCTTCACATGGTCCATCTCTGACTCTTCCCTTCCCTTCCTCGACTTCTCCATCTCCATCTCTGGGGATAGGTTATTGACTAACATTCACTACAAGCCCACCGACTCCCACAGCTACCTGGACTACACTTCCTCCCACCCCGCCTCCTGTAAGGACTCTATTCCATTCTCCCAGTTTCTCCGTCTCCGCCGCATCTGCTCTGATGATGCCACCTTCCATACCAGTGCTTCCGACATGTCTTCCTTTTTCCTCAACCGAGGATTCCCCTCTACCGTGGTCGACACGGCCCTCGACCGTGTCCGTTCTATCTCCCGCACATCTGCCCTCACCCCTGCCCCTCCCTCCCGGAACCACGATAGGGTTCCCCTTGTCCTCACCTTTCACCCCACCAGCCTCCACATTCAACGGATCATCCTCCGCCATTTCCGCCACCTCCAGCGTGATCCCACCACCAAACACATCTTCCCCTCACCTCCCCTTTCAGCATTCCGTAGGGACCGCTCCCTCCGCGACACCCTAGTCCACTCCTCTACCACCCCCAGCACCCCTTCCCCTTCGCCCGGCACCTTCCCGTGCACGCGCAGGAGATGCAACACATGCCCTTATACCTCCCCTCTCCCCACTGTCCAGGGCCCCAAACACCCCTTCCAGGTGAAACAGCGATTTACTTGTACTTCCTGCAATTTAGTATACTGTATTCGCTGCTCACGATGTGGACTCCTCTACATTGGGGAGACCAAACGCAGATTGGGTGACCTCTTTGCGGAACACCTCCGTTCAGTCCGTAAGGGGGACCCCGAGCTCCCGGTGGCCTGTCACTTTAATTCACCGCTTCACTCCCACTCTGACCTCACCGTCCTCGGCCTATTACACTGTTCCACGGAAGCTCAGCGTAAGCTCGAGGAACAGCACCTCATCTTTCGTTTAGGCACGCTACAGCCCTCTGGACTCAATATCGAGTTCAACAATTTTAGATCATAACCTCAGCTCCAATCACATTTATATTTTATTTTATCCACCCTTTTATTTGTCCCCCCCCCACCTTTTTTTTTCCTCCTAGAAGCTGGCAGCTGTCCTTCATTCTGCCAGTGGATTTCACACTTCATTCAGCCTTAATCTGTCACATTAACACCACCTCTAGCCTTGCATATCTCTTAATGTCTCTTCATCTCCCCCTTTGTTCCTTTATCCCCTCCCCCTTTTCCCAGCTTTACCCTGGCCTTAAATCTATTTGATTTCCGGCTCTTCCCAGTTCTGATGAAAGGTCATCGACCTGAAACGTTAACTCTCTTTCTCTCTCCACGGATGCTGCCTGGCCTGCTGAGTTTTTCCAGCGTTTTCTGTTGTTAATCCCAGTAGGTTTAATCGGGAGTGACAAGGATTAACATTCCACGGATTGTAACACCTCGACTTTTGAATTGATCGGCAAGATTTGACGAAATCTACGGCTGAAATACAACAAAAATCAGACAAATTACCGACAGTCTGTCTCTGTATGTCTAAGTCACTCTGTGTGTCTGTCTGTGAATGTCTGTGTCTGTCTCTCTGTATGTCTAAGTCACTCTGTGTGTCTGTCTGTGAATGTCTGTGTCTGTCTCTCTGTATGTCTAAGTCACTCTGTGTGTCTGTCTGTGAATGTCTGTGTCTGTCTCTGTATGTCTAAGTCACTCTGTGTGTCTGTCTGTGAATGTCTGTGTCTGTCTCTGTATGTCTAAGTCACTCTGTGTGTCTGTCTGTGAATGTCTGTGTCTGTCTCTCTGTATGTCTCAGTCACTCTGTGTGTCTGTCTGTGAATGTCTGTGTCTGTCTCTCTGTATGTCTAAGTCACTCTGTGTGTCTGTCTGTGAATGTCTGTGTCTGTCTCTCTGTATGTCTAAGTCACTCTGTGTGTCTATCTGTGAATGTCTGTGTCTGTCTCTCTGTATGTCTAAGTCACTCTGTGTGTCTATCTGTGAATGTCTGTGTCTGTCTCTCTGTATGTCTAAGTCACTCTGTGTGTCTGTCTGTGAATGTCTGTGTCTGTCTCTCTGTATGTCTAAGTCACTCTGTGTGTCTATCTGTGAATGTCTGTGTCTGTCTCTCTGTATGTCTAAGTCACTCTGTGTGTCTATCTGTGAATGTCTGTGTCTGTCTCTCTGTATGTCTAAGTCACTCTGTGTGTCTGTCTGTGAATGTCTGTGTCTGTCTCTCTGTATGTCTAAGTCACTCTGTGTGTCTGTCTGTGAATGTCTGTGTCTGTCTCTCTGTATGTCTAAGTCACTCTGTGTGTCTGTCTGTGAATGTCTGTGTCTGTCTCTCTGTATGTCTAAGTCACTCTGTGTGTCTATCTGTGAATGTCTGTGTCTGTCTCTCTGTATGTCTAAGTCACTCTGTGTGTCTATCTGTGAATGTCTGTGTCTGTCTCTCTGTATGTCTAAGTCACTCTGTGTGTCTATCTGTGAATGTCTGTGTCTGTCTCTCTGTATGTCTAAGTCACTCTGTGTGTCTGTCTGTGAATGTCTGTGTCTGTCTCTCTGTATGTCTAAGTCACTCTGTGTGTCTGTCTGTGAATGTCTGTGTCTGTCTCTCTGTATGTCTAAGTCACTCTGTGTGTCTATCTGTGAATGTCTGTGTCTGTCTCTCTGTATGTCTAAGTCACTCTGTGTGTCTGTCTGTGAATGTCTGTGTCTGTCTCTCTGTATGTCTAAGTCACTCTGTGTGTCTGTCTGTGAATGTCTGTGTCTGTCTCTCTGTATGTCTAAGACACTCTGTGTGTCTGTTTGTGTGAGTGTCTGTCTATCTGTGTATGCGTGTGTCTGTCTGTGCATCTGTGCGTGTCGGTGTTTGAGTCTTTGTCTGAAGCAATGAATAACTACTTCCTCTACCAGGTCCTTGGTGAGGATTCAATTCCCCGACAGGTTCTCTCTCTGTCTCTCCTTCTGGGTCTCTCTCTCAGTCTTTCTTTCTCTGTCTGTCTCTTTATCCCTCTCTCAGTCTCTTTCTCTTTGTGTCTCTCTTTCTCTCTCTGTTTCTCTCTCGCTCTTTGTTTCCCTCTCCTTGCTCACTCCTCCCTCTGGGGCTGGTGAATGAGCCCAGGTCGGTTCACAGCGCGATTCTTGCTCTGTGCTTCTGCAGAGAATGCACAGCAGTACCCTCCGTCAGTTCCTCGTTAGATATAGTGACGTATCCACGCCTGTTACTGCACGTGAGCGGGGTTCAATTCCCTGACAGGAAAAAAGCATTTTTAAGATGTCAAATTGGATTTCTATTTCCAGGTGACGCTTCATGTTAAAAAGCTACAGTGATAAATTGAAGTGTGAAAAGATGCGAGAGGTGATTGTCTCTTTGAGAATTTTCTTGAGCGGAGACTGTTTAGGGACTGAGTGCTCTTATAGTGCAGAGCGATGGATGATTGCGATTTCATCTGAGCAACATTTAAATCCACACAGACCCAGTATTCGTGGCCGAGTGTTTAAGGCGGTGGACTAAAAAATCCATTCGAGGTTTCCCCACGCAGGTGCGAATCCTGCCGACTACGATTCCCAGCATTTTACATCCCATTTCATTTCAAAATGTAACCAAATCCCGGCAGAACTAATCCTGAGTCAGGCGGAATTAAATCCCACACCTTTGAACAGCTCGAGATTTTTCTGGTTTTCATTGATCTGCAAGTATGCACGAAATTTACGGTCAGAAATAGAACAAAAATCAGGCAAATTACCGACAGTGTTTCTCTCTGCCTGTCTGTCTCTCTCGATGTCTAAGTCACTCTATGTGTGTGTCTGTGTTTATGTGTATGTCCATTTGTTTGTTTGTATGTTGGCTTTCTGTTTCTGTCTATATGTGTCTGCCTGTGTGTGTCTCTGTCTGTGTCTCTATGTGTCTGCCGGTCACTCGGGTAACCAGCGGGGATACTTTTCTCAGCCTTCACGTCCTTCCTAAAGTGTGGTGACCCAGAATTGGACACAATACTCCAGCTGTGTCCGAACAAGTGTTTTATTTAGGTTTAGCATAACTTCCTGTCTTGTGTACTCTGTGCCTCCATTTATAAAGCCCAGGATCCCATCTGCTTTATTATCTGCTTTGTTATCCTGCCCTGCCACCGAGGAAAGCTCTGCTCTGCTCAACTCTGTGGCAGGGCGGGGCTTGAAGTCCCGATTCTCACAAAGACAGTCCACGCATAGCACTAGCACCAGGATGGCCGAGTGTTTAAGGCGTTGGACTTAATATCCAGTGGGTTTTTACCCGCGAGAGTTCAAACTCGACTCCTCATAACTCTTTAATTTAAGACCAATTTCCTTTCTTTTTGTTCAGTGACACTGGTTTGTCATCTGCTAAATCCCCATCAAACAAACAATGAGATGTTTATCGATATGGAAAGAAAGATTTCATATTTATATGTAATTGTTAAAATGCTAATTTGACATCGGCTGAATCTGCATTTTCTCTCACTCTCTCTCTGTCACTCTCAACAAACTAAGAGAAGGCATCGTGAAATGTTTTTATATCTTTCAGTCTCCACCTCTCTCTGTCTCACTATCTGTCTCTCTGTCTCCCTCTCATTCTCTCACTCTCTTTCTATCTCTGTCTGTTACACATTTGTCACACGCCTCCTTTTTGTCTCTCTCTCTTTCTCTCTCTGTCTGTCTCTCTCTTTGCCACTCTCTGTCTCTCTGTCTCTCTCTCTCTCTCTGTCTCTTTCTCACTCTGTCCAGTTCTGTTGAAAGCTCGATTCTTGCTCTGACAGATTCTGCATCAGTCAGTTCCTCGCTAGTTCAGTTGTGAGTTGCCTGTCACACGAGAGACCGCGGTTCAATTCCCTGACGAAGAAGGCGATTTTTATCATCCCCCAATTTTAACCGTTTCAATAGCTTCTTAAAATCATTCTCACCAGAACTGAAAAAAATCCACTTTTGGATTGGAGACTGGATTCCTGATGCCCGCCTGGTGTAGAGCTGTGAACCATTGTGTTTCTAACCGGGCAGCATTTCAAAAATTAAACAAACTCCCAGTCGGTTTAATCGTCAGTTAGAAGGATTAAAATTCCACGGATTGTAACAACTCGACTTTAAAATTGATCTGCAAGATTTGACGAAATCTGCGACAAAAATCAGCCAAATTACCGACAGTCTGTATGTCTGTCTGCGAATACATGTGTCTGTGTACATTTTTGTGTGTGTATGTGTTTCACTCTCTTTGTATGTGTGCATGTCTGTCTTTTTTTAATTCATTCATGGGATGTGGGCATCGCTGGCAAGGCCAGCATTTATTGCCCATCCCTAATTGCCCTTGAGAAGGTGGTGGTGAGCCGCCTTCTTGAACCGCTGCAGTCCATGTGGTGAAGGTACTCCCACAGTGCTGTTAGGGAAGGAGTTCCAGGATTTTGACCCAGCGACGATGAAGGATCGACGATATACTTCTAAGTCAGGATGGTGTGTGACTTGGAGGGGAACTTGGAGTTGGTGGTGTTCCCACGCGCCTGCTGCCCTTGTCATTCTAGGTGGAAGAGGTCGTGGGTTTGGAAGGTGCTGCCGAAGAAGTCTTGGGGAGTTGCTGCAGTGCATCTTGTAGATGGTACACACTGCAGCCACGGTACGCCAGTGGTGGAGGGAGTGAATGTTTAAGGTGGTGGATGGGGTGCCAATCAAGCGGGCTGCTTTGTCCTGGATGGTGTCGAGCTTCTTGAGTGTTGTTGGAGCTGCACTCATCCAGGCAAGTGGAGAGTATTCCATCACACTCCTTACTTGTGCCTTGTAGATGGTGGAAAGGCTTTGGTGAGTCAGGAAGTGAGACACTCGCCGCAGAATACCTAGCCTCCGACCTGCTCTTGTTGCCACTGTATTTATGTGGCTGGTCCAGTTAAGTTTCTGGTCAATAATGACCCTTCAGAATATTGATGGTGGGGGATTCGGCGATGGTAATGCCATTGAATGTCAAGAGGCAGTGGTTAGACTCTCGCTTGTTGTTGTGAGTCATTGCCTGGCACTTCTGTGGCGCGAATGTTACCTGTCTCTCTCTGTGTCTGTCTGTCTTTATGTGTGTGTCTATCTGTGTATGTCTGTGTTTATGTGTGTGTCTCTGTGTCTGCCTGTATTTATGTGTATGTCGCACTCATTCTCTCTCTCTCTTTGTCTCTCTTTCCCTTTCTGTCTCTTTCTGTTACACATTTGTCATAAGCCTCCTGTTTTGTCTCGCTCTCTGACTCTCTCTCTGTATATCTCTCTCTCAATCTCTCTCTCTCTCTCTGTCTCTCTCTTTGCCTCTCTTTCTCTGTATCTCTCATTGTCTCTGTCTGTCTCTCTCTGTCTGTCTCTCTGTCTTTCTCTCTCTTTCTGTCTCTCTGTCTGTCTGTGTCTCTGTCTCACTCTTGGTCTCTGCTTCTCTGTTTGTCCCTGTCTCTCTCTCTCTCTGTGTCTTTCGCACTCTGTCCAGTTCTGTTCACTGTTCCCTTGTTGCTCTGAGAGACTGTGCATCTGTCAGTTCCTCGTAAGTATAGTGATGAGTATCCCCGCCTGTCACGCGGGAGATCGGGAAGAAAGTCTTTTTAACATCTCGAATTTTAAACCTTTGGGCAGCTGCTTAAAATCCTCCTTGGAAAAGTAGAACGGAAAATATCGTCAAAAATAATTTCAAAAGATTTACTGTCCCATGAAGAACTGTATAAGAACTTCCTGTACCAGTTTCTCGTTAGTGTCGTGCTCTCGCTGTGCTTCCCTCTCCCTTTTGTGTGGGGCATGGAGGAGGGAGAGAGTGACAGAGAAAAAGAGATTAACAGGGTTACGGACAAAAAGCGGGGGTGTTGGACTTAGCACGATTGCTCTTTGAAAGAGACAGCACAGGCACGACTGGCCGAATGGCCTCCTTCTGTGCTGTAAGTTTCTATGAATCTTTCAATCCATGAAACTCAGAAAAGCTTATTAAATATGAGACATACACACACACAGAGAGCAGGCACACATGTCTTTCTGTGTGTGAGTTTGAGTCATTGTCTCAAGCACTGCATAACTACTTCCTTTACCAGGTCCTCGATAGTATAGTGGTGAGTATTCAATTCCCCTACAGGTTCTCTCTGTCTCTCTCTCTGTCTCACTCACTGTTTCCCTCTCTCTCTTTCTCTCTTCCTCTCTCTCTGTCTCTTTCTCTGTCTCTCATAGACACATAGACGATAGGAGCAGGAGTAGGCCATTCGGCCCCTCGAGCCTGCTCCGCCATTTAATGAGATCATGGCTGATCATCCAAATTCAGTGCCCTGTCCCTGCTTTCTCCCCATATCCCTTGATCCCCTTAGCCTTAAGAAATATATCTAACTCCTTCTTGACTATATTTAATGAATTGGCCTCAACTGCCTTCTGTGGTAGAGAATTCCACAGTTTCACCACTCTCTGGGTGAAGAAATTCTTCCTCATCTCAGTCCTAAATGGCTTACCCCTTATCCTTAGACTGTGACCTCTGGTTCTGGACTCCCCCGCCATCGGGAACATCCTTCCTGCATCTAGTCTGCCTCGCTCGTTGTTTCCCTCTCCTTGATCGCTCCTCCCTCTGGGGCTGGTGAATGAGCCCAGGTCTGTTCACAGCCGATTCTGCGCTTCAGCAGGGAATGCACAGCAGTGTCCTCTGTCAGTTCCTTTTTAGTATAGTGAAGTATCCCCGCCTGTCCCGCGGGAGACCGCACTTCAGTTCCCCGACGGAGAGGACATATTTTAAATCTTTGTGCAGCTCCTTAAAATCCTCCTTGGAAAAGGAGAACAGAGAACAATCAATGTAATTTTATGTCCCTGTTTGTCTGTCTGTCTCCCTATCTGTCTGTCCGTCTGTCTTTCTCTGTCTCCCTGTCTTTCTCTCTCTCTCACTGTCTCTCCCAGTCTCTCTCTTGGAGTCTCTCTTTGTTTCTTTCTGTCGATCTCTCATTTCTCTCTCTCTGTCTTCCTCTCCCAGTCTCTCTCTCTGCCTTCCTCTCTCAGTCTCTCTCTCTGTCTTCCTCTCTCAGTCTCTCTCTCTGTCTTCCTCTCTCAGTCTCTATCTCTGACTCTCCCAGTCTCGCTCTCTCAGCCTCTCTTTGTCTCTATGTGTCTGTCTCTCTTTTCTCTCTCTCTGTCCTTCTCTCTCAGTCTCTCTCTCTGTCTTCCTCTCTCAGTCTCTCTCTCTGTTTTCCTCTCTCAGTCTCTCTCTCCTTCTTCCTCTCTCAGTCTCTCTCTCTGTCTTCCTCTCTCAGTCTCTCTCTCTGTCTTCCTCTCTCAGTCTCTATCTCTGACTCTCCCAGTCTCGCTCTCTCAGCCTCTCTTTGTCTCTATCTGTCTGTCTCTCTTTTCTCTCTCTCTGTCCTTCTCTCTCAGTCTCTCTCTCTGTCTTCCTCTCTCAGTCTCTCTCTCTGTCTTCCTCTCTCAGTCTCTCTCTCCTTCTTCCTCACTCAGTCTCTCTCTCTGTCTTCGTCTCTCAGTCTCTCTCTCTGTCTTCCTCTCTCAGTCTCTCTCTCTGTCTTCCTCTCTCAGTCTGTAACTTGATTGAGTTCTTTCATGAGGTAACAGAGGGATGCTGAGGGTTATGCGGTTGACGTAGTGTACATGGATTTCCAAAAGGTGTTCGACAATGTGCCACACAATAGGCTTGCCGGCAAAGTTGAAGCCCAAGGGATGAAAGGGACTGTGGCAGCCTGGATACGAAATTGGCACAGTGACAGGAAACAGAGAGTAGTGGTGAACGGTTGCTTTTTGGACTGGAGGAAGGTATCCAGTGGTGTTTCCCAGTGGTCGGTTCTAAGACAACTGCTTTTGTTGATATATATTAATGACTTGGACTTGGAGGAGAGGACATATAAACTAGATGGTGCAATCCTAAAGTGGGTGCACGAACAGAGAGACCTTGGAGTTGAGGTCGAAGATCAGCGATGATCTTATTGAATGGCAGAGCATGCTCAAGGGGCCGTATGGCCTGTTCCTGCCCCTAATATTTATGTTCTTCAATTGTCTCTTCTGAACACTTGCATCCGAATCAGAAGGTTGTGGTTTAGGTCCCACTCCAGGGACTTGAGCACAAAAGTCTAGGCTGACACTCCAGTGCAGTAATGAGGGAGCGCCGCACTGTCGGAGGTGCCGTGTTTTGGATGAGCCGTTAAACCGAGTCCCCGTCTGCTCTCTCAGGTGGATGTAAAAGATCCCACGGCGCTATTTCGAAGAAGGACAGGGGAGATTCCTTTACGGTGTCCTGGGGCCAATATTTATCCCACAATCAACATCACGAAACCAGATTATCTGGTCATTATCACATTGCTGTTTGTGGGAGATTGCTGTGTGCAAATTGGCTGCCACGTTTCCTACATTACAACAGTGACTATACTTCAAAAAGTACTTCACTGGCTGTAAAGCGCTTTGAGAGGTCCCGAGGTCGCTATGGAAATGAAGGACTTTCTTTTTTCTCTCTCCTGTATTTACAGTAATTCCTAATATAAACTTGTTTCACTGCCTCGTGGAAGGGGAGGATTTGCAGACAGGAAGCTTAACGCAAACATCACGCGAGGATCTGACAGAGTCACTCGATTCATCAGGGCCTGAATATCATCGACATATGGAAGCGGAAAGCAGCAATCAGAGTGCTGACAAACTGCACACGTGTCTTGTGTGTGGACGCGGATTCACCCGAACGAACAGCCTGTGGAGGCACAAGTGTAACCAAACCGGGGAGAGTCCGTGAGAATGTAGGGAATGCGGGAAGGGATTCAGTTGCCTCTCTGAGCTGGAGACTCATCAATGCAGTCACACCGTAAAATGGAAAAGAGTAGCAAAAGTAAACGTTGGTCCCTTAGAGGCTGAGACAGGAGATATTATTATGGGGAATAAGGAAATTGCAGAAACGTTAAAAAAATATGTCTTCACAGTAGAAGACACAAAAAGCATACCAAGAATGGTGGGGAACCAAGGGTCTAATGAGGGTGAGGAAGTTAACGTAATTAATATAAGTAGAGAAAAAGTACTAGGAAAACTAATGGGACTTAAAGCCAACAAATCCCCTGGACCTGACGGCCTACATCCCAGGTTTCTAAAAGATGTGGCTGAAAAGATAGTGGATGCATTGGTTTTGGTCTTCCAAAATTCCCTAGATTCTAGAATGGTCCCAGCGGATTGGAAGGTTGCAAATGTAACACCGCTATTCAAGAAAGGAGGGTGAGAAAAAACAGGGAACTACAGGCCAGTTAGCCTGACATCAGTCGACAGGAAAATGCTGGAATCCATTATTAAGGAAGTGGTATCAAGTCACTTAGAAAATCATAACATGATTAGGCAGAGTCAACATGGTTTTATGAAAAGGAAATCGTGCTTGACAAATTTATTAGCGTTATTTGAGGATGTAACTAGCAGGGTAGATACAGGGGAACCAGTGGATGTAGTATATTTGGATTTCCAAAAAGCATTCGATAAGGTGCCATATAAAAGGTTATTACACAAGATATGAGCTCATGGGGTTTGGGGTAACATAAAGCATGGATAGAGGATTGATTAACGGACAGAAAACAGAGAGTAGGGATAAATAGATCTTTTTCAGGTTGGCAGGCTGTAACTAGTGGGGTGCTGCAAGGATCAGTGTTGGGGCCTCAGCTATTCTATATTAATGACCTAGATGAAGGGACCGAGTGTAATGTATCCAAGTTTGCTGATGATACAAAGCGAGGTGGGACAGTAAGCTGTGAGGAGAACACAAAGAGTCTGCCAAGGGATATAGATAGACTAAGTGTGTGGGCAGTAAGGTGGCAGGTGGAGTATAATGTAGGTAAATGTGAGGTTATTCACTTTGGTAGGAAGAATAGAAAAAAATAATATTTTTTAAATGGCGAGAAACTTTCAAATGCTGGTGTTCAGAGAGATTTGGGTATCCTCGTGTAAGAAACACAGAAAGCTAGCATGCAGGTACAGCAAGCAATAAGGAAGGCAAATGGCATGTTGGCCTTTATTGCAAGGGGGTTGGAGTACAAGAGTAAGGAAGTCTTGCTACAATTGTAAAGGGCCTTGGTGAGACCACACCTGGAGAACTGTGCACAGTTTTGGTCTCCTTATCTAAAGAAGGGTATACTTGCCTTGGAGGCGGTGCAACAAAGGCTCACTGGATTGATTGCTGGGATGAGAGGGCTGTCTTATGATGAGAGATTGTGTAGAATGGGCCCATACTCTCTGGAGTTTAGAAGAATGAGAGGTGATCTCATTGAAACATACAAGATTCTGAGGCGGATTGACAGGTTGGAGGCTGAGAGGTTGTTTCACCTGGCTGGAGTGTCTAGAACTAGGGGGCATAGTCTCAGGATAAGGGGTCGGCCAATTAAGACTGAAATTAAGAGGAATTTCTTCACTCCGAGTGTTGTGAATCTTTGGAATTCGCTGCCACAGAGGGCTGTGTATGCTGAGTTGTTGAGTATATTCAAGGCCGAGATAGATAGATTTTTGGACTCTAGGAAAATCAAGGGATACGTGGATCGGGCGGGAAAGTGGAGTTGAGGTCAAAGATCAGCCATGATCTTATTGAATGGCGGAGCAGGCTCGAGGTGTCCTATGGCCTACTCCTGCTCCTATTTCTTATGTTCTAACAACTCCGCACCTTCGCGGCTCAACACCAACCTTCTTTTTGGGGCCTCGGAGCCTATTTTCTGGCCAGAGCCAACATTCCCATCGTCTTCTATCTTTTCTGAACTTATCTCGAGGTAAACTCACGTTTATCTGTGTTGAACTTCATTTGCCAATTATGTGCCCATTCTGCAAGTTCATTAATGTTCTCTTGTAATTTGTTGCAGTCCACATCAGTATTGACTATTCCCCAAATTTGGCATCATCCGCAAATTTAGAAATTGTGTTTTTGATTCCAAAGTCTAAATCGTTAATGTAAATTGTGAACGACAGTGGACCCAGCACTGATCCTTGTGGAACACCACCACCCACCTTCGGCCACTGTCAATAGCTACCTTTTACCATTGATTTGTGAAATAAAATGTATCAATCAGAGGTCTCAATGTTTCCTGTTCCACAAGCTTGTTTCGGGGGTCTGGCTCAGCGACTGTCCTGTAATTACAGCAACAAGTCCCACTGAGTTGAACAATGGAGGAGAGGCGTTAGAGGAGGATGGTGTGATCAACCGTGGCGAAGCTTGCAGACATGTCGAGAAGGATGAAGAGAGATAGTCCGCCGGTTACAGCCACAGGGGATGTGATCCCTGACTTTTGTAGAGGGCTGTTTCATAGAATCATAGAAAGTTACAGCATGAAAGGAGGCCATTCCGGCCCACCGTGTCCGTGCCGGCCAACAAAGAGCTCTCCAGCCTAATCCCACTTCCCAGCTCTTGGTCCGTAGCCCTGCAGGTTAGAGCATCCCAAGTGCACATCCAAGTACTTTATACATGTGATTAGGGTTCCTGCCTCTACCACCCTTTCAGGCAGTGAGTTCCAGACCCCCACAACCCTCTGGGTGAAGAAAACTCCCCTCAAATCCCCTCTAAACCTTCCACCAAATACTTTAAATCTGTGTCCCCTGGTTTCTGACCCCTCTGCTGAGGGAAATAGGTCCTTTCTATCCACTTTATCTAGGCCCCTCATAATTTTATACACCTCAATAAGGTCTCCCCTCAGCCTCCTCAGTTCCAAGGAAAACAAACCCAGCCTATCCAGTCTTTCCTCAAAGCTAAGATTCTCTACATCCCGGCAACATCCTTGTAAATCTCCTCTGTACCCTCTCTAGTGCAATCACATCTTTCCTGCAATGTGGTGACCAGAACTGCACGCTGTACTCTAGCTGAGGTCTAACTAGTGCTTTATACAGTTGAAGCGTAGTTCCCCTGCTCTTGTATTCTATGCCATGGCTAATAAAGGCAAGCATTACGTATGCCTTCTTAACCACCTCTCTAGCTGAGGCCTAACTAGTGTTTTATGCAGTACCAATGTAAGGTGTTTGGTTCCCTCGTTCTGACAAGGGTTCTTTGACTCTGGGTTTTACAGGAACAAAATTGTAGACGACACAAAGGTTTAGGTTCAACCCAAAACTGTTAGTTTATTAAAACCAACAAATCACAGACAAAAACCTGTTGAGTTCTGGCTGAAACTTACAATCACCCATCCGGCCGGTCGTTACCGTTGTGGATTGTAGGCCTGGATCGGAGATGACCTGTCCCCATCTTCCTTTATCTGACTGCAGCTGCCTACACAGCGCAATCCCGTTGTAGGGTCAACTGATACTTACAATCACCCGTCCGGCTGGTCGTGGCCGATGTCGGTTGCAGGATGGGGCTGGAGATGACCGTCTTCCCTTCCTTCTTACACCTGGCAGTTCCTGCAGTCAGAGCTAGCTTCCGAGAGAGAGAGCTTCCGAGCGAAAAGAGAGAGAGCTGAGGTACTTTTGGTCTCCTGGCCCCATGCCGGGCCTCCCCCAACCAGGTTCGGTTGTCGGTTTGCTGAACGGTCCGACATTCGCACCTCGTCAACCTGTAATTCAATCACCGGATGTGTACAGATTTTTGAGATCGAAGATAACTCCTTATTTCCTCTCCCGCTTTATGTAATGCATATTCAATGTGATTTCTATTACTGTTGATGGGCGGTTGGCTGATTGACTTGTGTATCTTCCATTGAAGCCAGGAAGTCCAGCGTCACCCCCATTGTTTCAGTTAAACTCAGAGCATTGTCCAGATGTTAATTATTCCCATCGAAACCAATCATGATTCAAGGCCTCACAGTTCAATGTCAATGTCCTTTTCAGAGTTAAAAATGAGTCAAAGCATTCATTGTCCAGTAACAATGTGTTCACCAAGAACTGCAGACTTTGATGACTGGCACCTTTTCTGTGCCTCGAAATTTAACCGTTTCATGCCCTTACCACTGGGCCAAAGACTTCCAGCATTTTGATATTGTATCGGCTTTTTTTTTAAATCTACATCAACCACAGTCGATTTTGGTATCATCTGCAAACTTCTTAATCATACCCCCTATATTCAAGTCTAGATCATTGATATATACCACAAAAAGCAAGGAACCTAGTACTGAGCCCTGTGGAACCCCACTGGAAACAGCCTTCCAATCACTTATACACCCATCAACACCCTCTGCTTCCTGCCTCCGAGCCAGTTTTGAATCCAACTTGACACTTTGCCCTGGCTCCCATGGGCTCTTAACTTCTTGACCAGTCTGCCATGTGGAACCTTATCAAATGCCTTGCTAAAGTCCATATACACTACATCAAACACACTACCCTCATCTACCCTCCTTGTTACCTCCTCAAAAAATGCAATCAAGTTTGTCAGACACGCCCTTCCCTTAACAAACTGTCCTTGATTAATCCGTGTGTTTCTAAATGAAGATTTATCCTGTCCTTCAGAATTCTTTCCAATAATTTTCCCACCCCAGAGGTTAGGCTGACTGGCCTGTAATTCCTCAGTCTATCCTTTTCTCCCCTTTTAAACAAGGGTACCACATTAGCAGTCCTCCAGTCCTCCGGCACCACACCTGAAGCCAGAGAGGATTGGAAAATAATGGACAGGGCCTCTGCTATTTCCTCTTTGGCTTCGCTTAACAGTCTGGGATACATTTATTCACTTTTAAAGCTGCTAAACCCCTTAATACTTCCTCTCTCACTATGTTTATTTCAGTTAATATTTCACACTCCTCCTCCCTGATAGCAATGTCTGCTTCGCCCATCTCCTTTGTGAAAACAGACACAAAGTATTCATCAAGAAGCCTACCGACGTCTCCCGCCTCCACACACAGATTACCCTCATGATCTCTAATAGGCCCTACCCTTTCTTTAGTTATCCTCTTACTCTTAATATATTTATAAAACATCTTTGGGTTTTCCTTGATTTTACTTGCCAAGAATTTTTCATGCTCTTTGGGGCTGCTGGGACTGGGGTGGAAACCTGATTGGAGAGGTTCAAATGTGGAGTTCCGGGAAAGATGGGCACTGATTTGGGAGGCGACAACACGTTCAAGGACTGGAGAGGACAGCGAGGTTGGAGATGTGGCGATGGTTTGCAAGGACAGCGGTGTCAAGGGTGGGTCTTTTGAAGAGCGGGATCGGACTCAAAGGCCCGAGTGAGCCAGAGAAGGGAGAGATGAAATTCGCTGTAATATTAGTGAAATTAATTTTGGGAAGGTGGGAAACTGCTGGTTAACTTTTATCAGTCGATTTTTTTCCTGCTCGTCTCTTTGCCAATCACCATAAATCTGTGCCCTATTGTTATCGACCCTCCTGGTGCACACTTATGTTCATACGCTCTGTCTCCTCCTGTCACACTCTGGTTATCATTACCCCTATCGCTACCCTGCACTATTGCCTTCTCCTTTCTCTTTGACTCTCTAATTCCCCCTTACCCCCTCCCCCGACTATTTAGTTTAAAGCCCTATTTATAAAGCCCACGACCCCATATGCTTTATTGAATGCTTTGTTAACCTGTCCTGCCATCTTAAGAAGGTCTGGTCTGCTCATCTTACTGGCAGGGTGGCGCTTGAATCCCAGAATCACAAAGAGACTGTCTCCTAGAAATACCAGCACCAGGATGGCCGAGTGGTTAAGGTGTGAGACTTCAGGTCCAATCGGTTTATACCCGTTTATATCAATTTATTTTCATCCTGCTCAGTAACACTCGTTTGTCATCTGCTGAATCTCCATCAAACAAACAATGAGATGTTTATAGATATGAAGCAGGAATAGGCCATTCAGCCCTTCAAGCCTGCTCCGCCATTCAATAAGATCATGGCTGATCTTCTACCTCAACTCCAATTTCCTGCACTATCCCCATATCCCTTGAAAGAAAGATTCCATATTTATCAGTAATTCTTGATATGCTATATTTTCATCTGCTGAATCTGCATTTTTCTCTAACTCTCTCTCTCTCACTCTCAACTGACATAGAGCTGGAATTGTGGAATGTATCTGTACCTTTCAGTCTCTACCTCACTCTCTGTCTCACTGTCTGTCTCTCTCTGTCTGACTATCTGTCTCTGTCTTCCTCTGCCTCTCTCTCTGTCTCTTTCTCACTTTGTCCAGTTCTGTTAACAGCTCGATTCTTGCTCTGACAGCTTGAACGTGTCAGTCCTCGTTAGTATAGTGCGATAGCAAAATACTGCGGATGCTGGAAATCCGAAATAACAACAGAAAACGCTGGAAAAACTCAGCAGGCCAGGCAGCATCCGTGGAGAGAGAAAGAGAGTTAACGTTTCAGGTCGATGACCTTTCATCAGAGTTCTGATGAAAGGTCATCGACCTGAAACGTTAACTCTCTTTCTCTCTCCACGGATGCTGCCTGGCCTGCTGAGTTTTTCCAGCGTTTTCTGTTGTTATTTCTCGTTAGTATAGTGGTGAGTATCCCCGCCTGTCACGCGGGAGACCGGGGTTCAATTCCCCGACGGGGAGGAAGCATTTTTAACATCTCGAATTTTAAACCTTTGGGCAGCTGCTTAAAATCCTCATTGGAAAAGTAGAACGGAAAAAAAGCATCTAAAATAATTTTTAAAGATTTACTGTCATATGAAGAACTGTATAACAACTTCCTGCACCAGTTCCTCGTCAGTATCGAGCTCTCTCTCTGTTTCCCTCTCCCTTTTGTGTGGGGTGCAGAGGAGGGAGAGAGTGACAGAGAGAATGTATGTCTCTGTCTGTCTATCTGTGTAAGCATGTGTCTGTATGTGAATCAGTCTGTGTATGTCTTTGAATCTGTCTGCATGTGTGTGTGTTTGAGTCTTTGTCTCAAGCACTGCATAATTAATTCCTCTGCCAGATCCATGATAGTATAGCGGTGAGCATTCGATTCCCCGACAGCTCATCCCTATGTCTCTTCCTCTGTCTCTCATATTTAACAGTGATTCTTAAAGTGCTATTTTGCCATCTGCTGAATCTGCATTTTTCTCTCTCTCACTATTAACTAACAAATAGAAAGAGAATTCAGGAATTCAGTATCTACCCCTCTCTGTCACACTATCTGTCTCTCGGTCTCATTCTCTCTCTCTTTGTCTCTCTCCCTCTTTCTGTCTCTCTCTGTTACACATTTGTCATAAGCCTCCTTTTTTTCTTTCTCTGTATCTATCATTGTCTCTCTCTTTCTCTCTCTGACTGTCTTTCTCTCTGTCTGTCCCCGTCTCTCTCTCTCTCTCTGTCTCTGTCTCTATATCACTCAGTCCAGTTCTGTTCAGACTCGATTCTTGCTCTGATGGATTCTTTATCTGTCAGTTCCTCGTTAAATGTGAGACGTCGCACAACACCAGGTTATAGTCCAACAGCTTTATTTGAAATCACAAGCTGTTAAACAAAAACCTGGTGTTGTGCGACTTCTCACATTTGTCCACCCTAGTCCAACACCGGCATCTTTATGTTACAGTGCCTCGTTAGTATAGTGGTGAGCATCCTACTCTGTCACGCCGGAGCCCGAAGTTCAATTCCCCGGCGGGGTGGAAGTATTTTTAATATCTGTAATTTTAAACCTTTCTGCAGCTTCTTAAAATCCTCCTTGGAAAATGAGGACAGAATTTTTTTTTGAAAGATTTACTGGCATATGAAGAACTGGCCAACAACTTCCTGCAGCAGTTCCTCGTTAGTATAGAGCTCTCTCTCTCTGTTTCCCTCTCCCTTTTCTGTGGGGCGCGGCGGAGGGAGAGAGTGACAGAAAAAAAGAGATTAACAGGGTTACGGACTGTCTCTCTCTCTCTCTTTGACCTCTCTATCTTTGTGTCTCTCTTTCTTTTTCTCTGTCTCCGTCTCTCTGTGTGTGTGTGTGTGTGTCTCTCTCTCTCTCTCTCTGCCTCTCTGCCTCTCTCTGTTTTTCTCCCGCTCTTTGTTTCCCGCTCCGTGATCACTCCTCCCTCTGGGTTTGGTGGATGAGCCCAAGTCTGTCCACAACGCCATTCTTGCTCTGCGCTTCTGCAAAGACTGCAAAGCGGTATCTTTCGTCCGTTCCTCGTTACACAGAGTGAAGTATTTCCGCCTGTTATGCGAGTAGGCCGGGGTTTAATTCCTCCGACCGGAAATAAGCATTTCTAAGATATCAATCTGTAATGATGTATCCTGGTGTAGCTTCAAGTTAAAAAGCTACAGTGGAAAAATCGAAGTGTAAAAATTGCGATAGGGGATTGTCTCTTTGAAAAGTTTCTTGTTTCGGGACTAACTGCTGTTATGCTGCAGAACGATGGATGATTGCGATTTTATCTGAGCAACATTTAAACCTTCACAGCGCCAGTAGTCGTGGCCGAGTGGTTAAGGCGATGGACTAGAAATCCATTGGGGTCTCCCCGCGCAGGTTCGAATCCTGCCGACTACGGTTCCGGCATTTTTCATCCAATTTCATTTCAAAATGTAACCAAATCCCTGGAGAACTAATCCTGAGTTACGCGGAATTAAATCGCACAACTTTGAACACCTCGAGATTTTTCTCATTTTCATTAATCTGCAAGTATTCACCAAATATACGGTCGGTCAAATCAGGGTATAAACTAATTTGGCAGGGGTTCATTCTTTCCTGATATGTATACCCTCGCATTCCTGGTATCATCCTTGTAAATCTTCTCTGTACCCTCTCTGTGTTTAAGTCTGTTTATGTGTGTCGGTCTGTGTGTCTCGCTGTGTGTGTGTGTCGGTCTGTGTGTCTCTCTCTGCTCTGCTCAACTCTGTCTCAAGGTGGAACTTGAAGCCCCGATTCTCACAAAGACAGCCTGCGAACAATGTCAGCACCAGGATGGCCGAGTGGTTAAGGCGTTGGACTTAAGATCCAATGGGTTTATACCCGCGTGGGTTCGAACCCCACTCCTGGTAATTCTTTAATTTAAGATCCAATTCCTTTCATCCTGCTCAGCGACGCTCGTTTGTCATCAGCTGATTCTCCAACAAACAATGAGATGTTTATATATATGGAAAGAAAGATCTCATAATTAATTCTTCAAGTCCTATTTTGTCATCTGCTGAATCTGCATTTTTCTCTCACTCTCTCTCTGTCACTCTCAACTAACAAAGAGAATGAATCGTGAAATGTTTTTATATCTTTCAGTCTCCACCTCTCTGTCTCACTATCTGTGTCCCTCTCATTCTCTCACTCTCTCTTTCTCTCTCTCTGTTGCACATTTGTCATGCGCCTCCTTTTTTTTCTCTCTACCTGTCTGTCTCTCTCTCTGTCGATCTCTCTCTGTATGGTTCTCTGTCTTTCTCTGTCTGTTTCTCTCTGTCTGTTTCTCTCCTCTGTCTGTCTCTCTGTCTGCCTCTGTCTTTCTCTCTCTGTCTGTTTCTCTGTCTTTCTCTCTCTGTCTGCCTCTCTCTGACTGTCTCTCTCTTTGTCTCTGTCCCTGTCTCTCTCT
>JASTWF010000178.1:472908-558659 GCA_030390025.1 Squalus acanthias
ACTCCTCCCTCTGGGGCTGGTGAATGAGCCCAGGTCTGTTCACAGCGCCATTCTTGCTCTGTGCTTCTGCAGCGAATGCACAGCAGTGACTTTCGTTAGTTTAATGGAGTATCCCCGCCTGTTGCACCGGTGAGCGGTGTTCTGCGATGGGGCGAAATGCGTCTTTATGACGTGAAATAGTACTTAAAAAGCGAGATGAGATTGTCTCTGAGAATTTTCTTGAGCGGAGACTGTTTAGAAACTGAGAGCTCTTATACTTAGAGCGATGGGTGATTGCTATTTTATCTGAGCAACATTTAAAATCTCGCAGACCCCATAGTCGTGGCCGAGTGGTTAAGGCGATGGGTTAGAAATCCATTGGAGTCTCCCCCCGCAGGTTCAAATCCTGCCCGCTACGGTTCCCAGCATTTTACATCCCATTTCATTTCAAAATGTAACCAAATCCCTGCAGAACTGATCCTGAGTTAGGTGGAATTAAATCCCACAACTTTGAACAGCTCGAGATTTTTCCCGTTTTCATTGATCTGCAAGTATGCACGAAATTTACGGTCAGAAATAGAGCAAAAATCAGGCAAATTACCGACAGTGTTTCTCTCTGCCTGTCTGTCTCTCTCGATATCTAAGTCACTCTATGTGTGTGTCGGTGTTTATGTGTGTGTCTCTATCTCTGTGTCTGTGTTTATGTGTGTCTCTCTCTGTGTCTATGTGTGTGTTTATGTGTGTGTCCCTTTGTGTCTGCCTGTGCTTATCTCTCTGTTTATGTGTGTGTCTCTCTGTGTCTGTGTTTATGTGCGTGTGTCTGTGTTTATGTGTGTGTATGTCTGTGTCTGTCTGCCGGTCACTCGGGTAAGAAGAGGGGCTACTTTCCTCAGCCTTCACGTCCTTCCTAAAGTGTGGTGCCCAGAATTGGACACAATACTCCAACTGGGGCCGAACTAGTGTTTTATTTAGGTTTAGCATAACTTCATCGCTTGTGTGTTCCATGCCTCCATTTATAAAGCCCAGGATCCCTTCTGCTTTATTAACTGCCTTGTTAACCTGTCCTGCCACCGAGGAAAGCTCTGCGCTGCTCAACTCTGTGGCAGGGTGGAGCTTGAAGCCCCGATTCTCCCACAGGCCACCTCCACGCAGCACTCGCACCAGGATGGCCGAGTGGTTAAGGCGTTGGACTTAAGATCCAATGGGTTTTTCCCCCGTAGGTGTCGAACAATCGGGGGTAATTCTTTAATTTCAGACCCATTTCATTTCATCCTGCTCAGTGACACTCGTTTGTCATCTGCTGAATCTAAATCAAACAAACAATGAGATGTTTATCGATATGGAAAGAAAGATTCCGTATTTATTTTTAATTCTTGAAGTGTTATTTTGACATCTGCTGAATCTGCATTTTTCTGTCACTCTCAACTAACAAAGAGAAGGAATTGTGAAATGTTTTTATATCTTTCAGTCTCCACCTCTCTCTGTCTCACTATCTGTCTCTCTGTCTCCCTCTCATTCTCTCACTCTCACTTTGTCTGTCTCTCTGTCTTTCTCTGTCTGTCTCTCTGTCTTTCTCTGTCTGTCTCTCTCTCTGTCTCTCTATCTTTGTCTCTCTCTTTGCCTCTATCTCTCTCTTTGTCCTTGTCTGTCTCTGGATCACTCTGTCCAGTTCTGCTCACAGCTCGAATGTGTTCATCCCTGTTTGGCATAAAAATAAAACAAAAAAGTTGACTCAACCGTGGCTAACAAGGGAAATTAGGGATAGCATAAGATCCAAGGAGAGGAGATATAAATTGGCCAGAAAAAGCAGCAAACCTGAGGATTGGGAGCAGTTTAGGATTCAGCAAAGGAGGACAAAGGGATTAATTAAGAAGGGGAAAATGGAATATGAGAGTAAGCCTGCAGGTAACATAAAAACTGATTGTAAAAGCTTCTATAGATATGTGAAGAGAAAAATATTGGTGAAGTCAAGCGTAGGTGCCTTGCAGTCAGAATCAGGGGAATTTATAATGGGCAACAAAGACATGGCAAACCAATTAAATACATACTTTGGTTCTGTCTTCACAAAGGAGGACACAAATAAACTCCCAGAGATGTCGGGGAACATTGGGTCTAATGAGAGGGAGGAATTGAATGAAATCAGTATTTGTAGGGAAATGATGTTAGGGAAATTGACGGTATTGGAGGCCGATAAATCCCCAGGGACTGATAATCGACATCCTAGGGTAATTAAGGAAGTGGCCCTAGAAATAGTAGATGCATTGCTGGTCATCTTTCAAAATTCTATGGACTCTGGAACAGTTCCCATGGATTGGAGGGTAGCTAATGTAACCCCACTATTTAAAAAAGTTGGTAGAGAAAAAATGGGGAATTGCAGACCGGTAAGCCTGACATCGGTAGTGGGGAAAATGCTAGAGTCCATTATAAAAGATGTAATAGCAGGGCACTAGAAAACAGTGACAGGATCGGACAAAGTCAACACGGATTTACAAAAGGTAAATCATGCCTGACTAATCTACTGGAATTTTTTGAGGATGTAACTGGTAGAATAGATAAGGGAGAACCAGGGGATGTGGTGTATTTGGACTTTCAGAAGGCTTTCGATATGGTCCCGCATAAGAGATCAGCGTGCAATGTTAAAGCACATGGGATTGGGGGTAAAGTACTGATTTGGATAGAGCACTGGTTGGCAGTCAGGAAGCAAAGAGTTGGAATAAACGGGTCTTTTTCCGAGTGGCAGGCAGTGACTAGTGGGGTACCGCAGGGATCGGTGCTAGGACCCCAGCTATTCACACTATATATTAATGATCTAGACAAGGGAACTAGATGTAATATCTCTAAGTTTGCAGACGACACAAAGCTAGGTGGGCGTGTGTGCTGTGAGGAGGATGAAGAGAAACTCCAGTATGATTTGGACAGGTTGGGTGATTGGGCAGATGCATGGCAGATGCAGTTTCATGTGGATAAATGCGAGGTTATCCACCTTGGTGGTAAAAACAGGAAGACAGATTATTATCTGAACGGCAATAGATTGGGAAAAGGGGAAGTGCAACGAGATCTGGGTGTCCTTGTGCACCAGTCGCTGAAGGTAAGCATGCAGGTGCAGCAGGCGGTTAAGAAGACAAATGGTATGTTGGCCTTCATAGCGAGAGGATTCGAGTACAGGAGCAAGGCTGTCTTGCTGCAGTTGTACAGGGCCTTGGTGAGACCACACCTTGAGTATTGTGTGCAGTTTTGGTCGCCTTATCTGAGGAAGGATGTTCTTGCCATGGAGGGAGTGCAGCGAAGATTTACCAGACTGATACCTGGGATGGCAGAAATGACGTATGAAGAGAGATTGGATCGATTAAGTTTATAGTGGCTCGAGTTTAGAAGAATGAGAGGGGATCTCATTGAAACTTATAAAATTCTAAAAGGACTAGACAGACTAGATGCAGGAAGGATGTTCCCGATGGCGGGGGAGTCCATAACCAGGGGTCACAGTCTAAGGATAAGAGGTTAGCCATTTAGGACAGAGATGAGGAGGAATTTCTTCACCCAGAGAGTGGTGAACCGGTGGAATTCTCTACCACAGAAGGCAGTAGAGGCCAATTCATGAAATATATTCAAGAAGGAGTTAGATATATTTCTTAAGGCTAAAGGGATCAAGGTATATGGGGAGAAAGCAGGGACAGGGTACTGAATTTGGATGATCAGCAATGATCTCATTAAATGGCGGAGCAGGCTCGTGGGGCCGAATGGCCTACTCCTGCTCCTATCTTCTATGCTTCTATGCTCTGACAGACTCTGTACCTGTCAGTTCCTCGTTCATATAGTGATGAGTATCCCCGCCTGTCACGCGGGAGACCAGGGTACAATTTCTTGACGAGGCGGATGCTTTTTAACATCCCCAATTTTAAACCTCTGTGCAGCTCCTTAAAGACCTCATGGAAAAGTAGGACATAAAAAAATCAGTGTCATAAGCCTCCTTTTTTGTCTCTGTCTGTCTGTCAATCTCCGTCATCCTCTCTCAGTCTCTCTCTCTCTCTCAGTCTCTCCTTCTGTCTGTCTCTCTCTTTCTCGCACACTCTCTTTGTCTCTGTCTATCTCTGTGCCTCTGTCTCTCTCTTTGTCGCTGTCTGTCTCTCTGTGTCTTTCTCACTCTATCCAGTTCTGTTCACAGCTCTGTGCCTCTGTCTCTCTCTTTGTCGCTTTCTGACGCTGTGTCTTTCTCACTCTATCCAGTTCTGTTAACAGTTCTGGCGGTAATTTGTCAGTTCCTCGTTAGTATAGAGTGTCCCCGCCTGTCACGCGGGAGACCGGGGTTCAATTCCCCGACGGGGAGAGCGATTTTTAACAACCCCAATTTTAAACCTTTGTGCAGCTCCGAATAATCCTCCCTGGAAAAATAGAAGAGAAACAAATCAACGAAAATAATTTTTAAAGATTTATATGATGAACTGTATAACAACTTCCTACACCAGTTCCTCTTTCGTATAGATCTCTCTCTCTCTGTTTCCCTCTCCCTTTTGTGTGGGGCGCGGAGGAGGGAGAGAGGGATTCGTCTGTCTGTCTCTCTCTCAGTATGTCTGTCTCCCTGTCTGTCTCTCTTTCAGTTCCTCGTTAGTTTAGTGGTGAGTATCCCCTTCTGTTAAGCCGAGATTTAATTCCCTGACGGAGAGGAAGTATTATTAAAAAATCGAATTTTAAATCTTTGTGCAGATTCTTAAAATTCTCCTTGGAAAAGTGGAAGAGAAAAAAAATCCACTTTTAGAATTTGATTGATTGTTTGGAGATTGGATTCTTGGTGCCCGACTGGTGTAGAGCGATGGGCCGTTGCGATTTTAACTGGGCAGCCTTTCAAAATTCAACAAACTCCCAGTAGGTTTAATCGGGAGTGACAAGGATTAACATTCCACGGATTGTAACACCTCGACTTTTGAATTGATTTGCAAGATTTGACCAAATCTGCGGCTGAAATATAACAAAAATCAGACAAATTACCGACAGTCTGTCTCTGTATGTCTAAGTCACTCTGTGTGTCTGTCTGTGAATGTCTGTGTCTGTCTCTCTGTATGTCTAAGTCACTCTGTGTGTCTGTCTGTGAATGTCTGTGTCTGTCTCTCTGTATGTCTAAGTCACTCTGTGTGTCTGTCTGTGAATGTCTGTGTCTGTCTCTCTGTATGTCTCAGTCACTCTGTGTGTCTGTCTGTGAATGTCTGTGTCTGTCTCTCTGTATGTCTAAGTCACTCTGTGTGTCTGTCTGTGAATGTCTGTGTCTGTCTCTCTGTATGTCTAAGACACTCTGTGTGTCTTTTTGTGTGAGTGTCTGTCTATCTGTGTATGCGTGTGTCTGTCTGTGCATCTGTGCGTGTCGGTGTTTGAGTCTTTGTCTGAAGCAATGAATAACTACTTCCTCTACCAGGTCCTTGGTGAGGATTCAATTCCCCGACAGGTTCTCTCTCTGTCTCTCCTTCTGGGTCTCTCTCTCAGTCTTTCTTTCTCTGTCTGTCTCTTTATCCCTCTCTCAGTCTCTTTCTCTTTGTGTCTCTCTTTCTCTCTCTGTTTCTCTCTCGCATCTTTGTTTCCCTCTCCTTGCTCACTCCTCCCTCTGGGGCTGGTGAATGAGCCCAGGTCGGTTCACAGCGCGATTCTTGCTCTGTGCTTCTGCAGGGAATGCACAGCAGTGCCCTCCGTCAGTTCCTCGTTAGATATAGTGACGTATCCTCGCCTGTTACTGCACGTGAGCGGGGTTGAATTCCCTGACAGGAAAAAACATTTTTAAGATGTCAAATTGGATTTCTGTTTCCAGGTGAAGCTTCATGTTAAAAAGCTACAGTGATAAATTGAAGAGTGAAAAGATGCGAGAGGTGATTGTCTCGTTGAGAGTTTTCTTGAGCGGAGACTGTTTAGGGACTGAGTGCTCTTATAGTGCAGAGCGATGGATGATTGCGATTTAATCTGAGCAACATTTAAATCCACACAGACCCAGTATTCGTGGCCGAGTGTTTAAGGCGGTGGACTAAAAAATCCATTGAGGTTTCCCCACGCAGGTGCGAATCCTGCCGACTACGATTCCCAGCATTTGACATCCCATTTCATTTCAAAATGTAACCAAATCCCTGCAGAACTAATCCTTAGTCAGGCGGAATTAAATCCCACACCTTTGAACAGCTCGAGATTTTTATCGTATTCATTGATCTGCAAGTACGCACGAAATATAGGGTCAGAAATAGAAAAAAAATCAGGCAAATTACCGACAGTGTTTCTCTCTGCCTGTCTGTCTCTCTCGAAGTCTAAGTCACTCTATGTGTGTGTCTGTGTTTATGTGTATGTCGATTTGTTTGTTTGTATGTGTGGCTTTCTGTTTCTGTCTGTGTGTGTCTCTCTGTGTTTGTCTGTGTTTATGTGTGTGTCTCTCTGTGTCTGTCTGTGTCTCTCTGTGTCTGTCTGTGTGTCTCTCTGTGTCTGTCTGTGTTTATGTCTGTGTCTGTCTCTGCCCGGCGGTCACTCGGGTAACATCGGGGATACTTTCCTCAGCCTTCACGTCCTTCCCAGAGTGTGGCGCCCCAGAATTGGACACAAAACTCCAGCTGTGTCCGAACCAGTGTTTTATTTAGGTTTAGCATAACTTCCTGTCTTGTGCACTCTGTGCCTCCATTTATAAAGCCCAGGATCCCATCTGCTTTATTAACTGCTTTTTTAACCTGTCCTGCCACCGAGGAAAGCTCTGCTCTGCTCAACTCTGTGGCAGGGTGGAGCTTGAAGTCCCGATTCTCACAGAGACTGTCCACACACATTGACAGCACCCGGATGGCCGAGTGGTTAAGGCGTTGGACTTAAATCCCAATGGGTCTGTACCCGCGTGGGTTCGAACCCCACTCCTTGTAGCTCTTTAATTTATAGACCCTTTTCCTTTCTTTCTGCTCAGTGACACTAGTTTGTCATCTGCTGAATCCCCATCAAACAAACAATGAGATGTTTATAGATATGGAAAGAAAGATTTCGTATGTAATTTTTAAAATGCTAATTTGACATCGGCTGAATCTACATTTTTCTCTCACTCTTTCTCTGTCACTCTCAACTAACAAAGAGAAAGAATCGTGAAATGTTTTTATATCTTTCAGTCTCCACCTCTCTCTGTCTCACTATCTGTATCTGTGTCTCCCTCTCATTCTCTCACTCTCTTTCTACCTCTGTCTGTTACACATTTGTCACACGCCTCCTTTTTGTCTCTCTCTCTTTCTCTCTCTGTCTGTCTCTCTATTTGCCACTCTCTGTCTCTCTGCCTCTCTCTCTCTCTGTCTCTTTCTCACTCTGTCCAGTTCTGTTGAAAGCTCGATTCTTGCTCTGACAGATTCTGCATCAGTCAGTTCCTCGTTAGTTCAGTGGTGAGTTGCCTGTCACACGAGAGACCGCGGTTCAATTCCCTGACGAAGAAGGCGATTTTTATCATCCCCCAATTTTAACCGTTTAAATAGCTTCTTAAAATCATTCTCTCCAGAACTGAAAAAAATCCACTTTTGGATTGGAGACTGGATTCCTGATGCCCGCCTGGTGTAGAGCTGTGAACCATTGTGTTTCTAACCGGGCAGCATTTCAAAAATTAAACAAACTCCCAGTCGGTTTAATCGTCAGTTACAAGGATTAAAATTCCACGGATTGTAACAACTCGACTTTAAAATTGATCTGCAAGATTTGACGAAATCTGCGACAAAAATCAGCCAAATTACCGACAGTCTGTATGTCTGTCTGCGAATACATGTGTCTGTGTACATTTTTGTGTGTGTATGTGTTTCACTCTCTTTGTATGTGTGCATGTATGTCTTTTTTTTTAA
This sequence comes from Squalus acanthias, assembly GCA_030390025.1. Classification (NCBI taxonomy): domain Eukaryota; kingdom Metazoa; phylum Chordata; class Chondrichthyes; order Squaliformes; family Squalidae; genus Squalus; species Squalus acanthias. The sequence goes on from JASTWF010000178.1 coordinate 480,705, forward strand.
ATCATTCATGGGATGTGGGCATCGCTGGCAAGGCCAGCATTTATTGCCCATCCCTAATTGCCCTTGAGAAGGTGGTGGTGACCCGCCTTCTTGAACCGCTGCAGTCCATGTGGTGAAGGTACTCCCACAGTGCTGTTAGGGAGGGAGTTCCAGGATTTTGACCCAGCGACGATGAAGGATCGGCGATATACTTCTAAGTCAGGATGGTGTGTGACTTGGAGGGGAACTTGGAGTTGGTGGTGTTCCCACGCGCCTGCTGCCCTTGTCATTCTAGGTGGAAGAGGTCGTGGGTTTGGAAGGTGCTGCCGAAGCAGTCTTGGCGAGTTGCTGCAGTGCATCTTGTAGATGGTACACACTGCAGCCACGGTACGCCAGTGGTGGAGGGAGTGAATGTTTAAGGTGGTGGATGGGGTGCCAATCAAGCGGGCTGCTTTGTCCTGGATGGTGTCGAGCTTCTTGAGTGTTGTTGGAGCTGCACTCATCCAGGCAAGTGGAGAGTATTCCATCACACTCCTTACTTGTGCCTTGTAGATGGTGGAAAGGCTTTGGTGAGTCAGGAAGTGAGACACTCGCCGCAGAATACCTAGCCTCTGACCTGCTCTTGTTGCCACTGTATTTATGTGGCTGGTCCAGTTAAGTTTCTGGTCAATAATGACCCTTCAGAATATTGATGGTGGGGGATTCGGCGATAGTAATGCCATTGAATGTCAAGAGGCAGTGGTTAGACTCTCGTTTGTTGTTGTGAGTCATTGCCTGGCACTTCATTGGCGCGAATTTTACCTGTCTCACTCTGTGTCTGTCTGTCTTTATGTGTGTGTCTATCTGTGTATGTCTGTGTTTATGTGTGTGTCTCTGTGTCTGCCTGTATTTATGTGTGTGTCGCACTCATTCTCTCTCTCTCTTTGTCTCTCTTTCCCTTTCTGTCTCTTTCTGTTACACATTTGTCATAAGCCTCCTGTTTTGTCTCGCTCTCTGACTCTCTCTCTGTATATCTCTCTCTCAATCTCTCTCTCTCTCTGTCTCTCTCTTTGCCTCTCTTTCTCTGTATCTCTCATTGTCTCTGTCTGTCTCTCTCTGTCTGTCTCTCTGTCTTTCTCTCTCTTTCTGTCTCTCTGTCTGTCTGTGTCTCTGTCTCACTCTTGGTCTCTGCTTCTCTGTTTGTCCCTGTCTCTCTCTCTCTCTGTGTCTTTCGCACTCTGTCCAGTTCTGTTCACTGTTCCCTTGTTGCTCTGAGAGACTGTGCATCTGTCAGTTCCTCGTAAGTATAGTGGTGAGTATCCCCGCCTGTCACGCGGGAGATCGGGAAGAAAGTCTTTTTAACATCTCGAATTTTAAACCTTTGGGCAGCTGCTTAAAATCCTCCTTGGAAAAGTAGAACGGAAAAGATCGTCAAAAATAATTTCAAAAGATTTACTGGCATATGAAGAACTGTATAACAACTTCCGGCACCAGTTCCTTGTTAGTATAGAGCTCTCTCTCTGTGCTTTCCTCTCCCTTTTGTGTGGGGCATGGAGGAGGGAGAGAGTGACAGAGAAAAAGAGATTAACAGGGTTACGGACAAAAAGCGGGGGTGTTGGACTAAGCACGACTGCTCTTTGAAAGAGACAGCACAGGCACGACTGGCCGAATGGCCTCCTTCTGTGCTGTAAGTTTCTATGAATCTTTCAATCCATGAAACTCAAAAAAGCTTATTAAATATGAGACCTACACACACATAGAGAGCAGGCACACATGTCTGTCTGTGTGTGTGTTTGAGTCTTTGTCTCAAGCACTGCATAACTACTTCCTTTACCAGGTCCTCGATAGTATAGTGGTGAGTATTCAATTCCCCTACAGGTTCTCTCTGTCTCTCTCTCTGTCTCACTCACTGTTTCCCTCTCTCTCTTTCTCTCGTCCTCTCTCTCTGTCTCTTTCTCTGTCTCTCATAGACACATAGAAGATAGGAGCAGGAGTAGGCCATTCGGCCCCTCGAGCCTGCTCCGCCATTTAATGAGATCATGGCTGCTCATCCAAATTCAGTACCCTGTCCCTGCTTTCTCCCCATATTCCTTGATCCCTTTAGCCTTAAGAACTATATCTAACTCCTTCTTGAATATATTTAATGAATTGGCCTCAACTGCCTTCTGTGGTAGAGAATTCCACAGGTTCACCACTCTCTGGGTGAAGAAATTCTTCCTCATCTCAGTCCTAAATGGCTTACCCCTTATCCTTAGACTGTGACCTCTGGTTCTGGACTCCCCCGCCATCGGGAACATCCTTCCTGCATCTAGTCTGCCTCGCACGTTGTTTCCCTCTCCTTGATCACTCCTCCCTCTGGGGCTGGTGAATGAGCCCAGGTCTGTTCACAGCCGATTCTGCGCGTCAGCAGGGAATGCACAGCAGTGTCCTCTGTCAGTTCCTTTTTAGTATAGTGAAGTATCCCCGCCTGTCCCGCGGGAGACCGCACTTCAGTTACCCGACGGAGAGGACATATTTTAAATCTTTGTGCAGCTCCTAAAAATCCTCCTTGGAAAAGGAGAACAGAGAACAATCAATGTAATTTTATGTCTCTGTTTGTATGTCCGTCTCCCTATCTGTCTGTCCGTCTGTCTTTCTCTGTCTCCCTGTCTTTCTCTCTCTCTCACTGTCTCTCCCAGTCTCTCTCTCGGAGTCTCTCTTTGTTTCTTTCTGTCGATCTCTCATTTCTCTCTCTCTGTCTTCCTCTCCCAGTCTCTCTCTCTGCCTTCCTCTCTCAGTCTCTCTCTCTGTCTTCCTCTCTCAGTCTCTCTCTCTGTCTTCCTCTCTCAGTCTCTATCTCTGACTCTCCCAGTCTCGCTCTCTCAGCCTCTCTTTGTCTCTATGTGTCTGTCTCTCTTTTCTCTCTCTCTGTCCTTCTCTCTCAGTCTCTCTCTCTGTCTTCCTCTCTCAGTCTCTCTCTCTGTCTTCCTCTCTCAGTCTCTCTCTCCTTCTTCCTCTCTCAGTCTCTGTCTTCCTCTCTCAGTCTCTCTCTCTGTCTTCCTCTCTCAGTCTCTCTCTCTGTCTTCCTCTCTCAGTCTGTAACTTGATTGAGTTCTTTCATGAGGTAACAGAGGGTTGCTGAGGGTTATGCGGTTGTCGTAGTGTACATGGATTTCCAAAAGGTGTTCGACAATGTGCCACACAATAGGCTTGCCGGCAAAGTTGAAGCCCAAGGGATGAAAGGGACTGTGGCAGCCTGGATACGAAATTGGCACAGTGGCAGGAAACAGAGAGTAGTGGTGAACGGTTGTTTTTTGGACTGGAGGAAGGTATCCAGTGGTGTTCCCCAGGGGTCGGTTATAAGACCACTGCTTTTCTTGATATATATTAATGACTTGGACTTGGAGGAGAGGACATAGAAACTAGATGGTACAATCCTAAAGTGGGTGCACCAACAGAGAGACCTTGGAGTTGAGGTCGAAGATCAGCGATGATCTTATTGAATGGCAGAGTAGGCTCAAGGTGCTGTATGGCCTGCTCCTGCTCCGAATATTTATGTTCTTCAATTGTCTCTTCTGAACACTTGCATCCGAAATATGAAGTACTTCACTGGCTGTAAAGCGCTTTGAGAGGTCCCGAGGTCGTGAATGGCGCTATAGAAATGAAGGACTTTCTTTTTTCTCTCTCCTGTATTTACAGTAAGTCCTAATATAAACTTGTTTCACTGCCTCGTGGAAGGGGAGGATTTGCAGACGGGAAGCTTAACGCAAACATCACGCGAGGATCTGACAAAGTCACTCAATTCATCATGGCCTGAATATCATGGACATATGGAAGCGGAAAGTAGCAATCAGAGTGCGGACAAACTGCACACGTGTCTTGTGTGTGGACGCGGATTCAACCGAACGAACAGCCTGTGGAGGCACAAGTGTAACCAAACCCGGGAGAGTCTGCGAGAATGTAGGGAATGCGGGAAGGGATTCAGTTGCCTCTCCGAGCTGGAGACTCATCAACGCAGTCACACCATAAAATGGCCGTTCACCTGCTCCGTGTGTGGGAAGGTATTCACTCAGTCAGGCTCCCTGCAGACACACCGGCGAGTTCACACCGGGGAGAGGCCGTTCACCTGCTCCGTGTGCGGGAAAGGGTTCACTCAGCAATCCGCCGTGCTGAGACACCGGCGAGTTCACACTGACGAGAAGCCGTTCGCCTGCTCTCACTGTGAGAAGAGGTTTAACCAGTCTTGCCACTTGTTGACCCACGAGCGGGTTCACACCGATGAGAGACCTTTTCAGTGCTCCGACTGCAAGAAGGGCTTCAGAAGATCCAGCGATCTGATACAGCACCAGCGAGTTCACACCGGGGAGAGGCCGTTCATCTGTTCCGTGTGTGGGAAGGGATTCACCCTCTCCTCCACCCTGCTGACACACCAGCGAGCTCACACCGGGGAGATGCCGTTTACCTGCTCAGTGTGCGGGAAGGGATTCAGCCATCCTTACTCTCTGCGGGTGCACCAGCCAGTTCACACTGACGAGAGACCCTGTAAGTGCCCCGACTGTGAGAAGAGCTTTAAAAGCACCGAGGATCTGATGAGGCATCAACGCATTCACACAGGGGAGAGGCCGTTCAACTGCTCTCACTGCGGGAAGAGGTTCGGGAAGTCATCGAACCTGGTGAGACACCAGAGACTGCACACCGAGGAGAGGCCGTTCACCTGCTCCGAGTGCGGGAAAGGATTCACTCTTCCCTGCTCTCTGCGGGAACACCAGCTGATTCACACTGACGAGAGGCCGTTCTCCTGCTCCGAGTGCGGGAAAGGAATCACTCGTCCCTCCTCTCTCCGGGAACCCCATCTGGTTCACACTGACGAGAGGCCGTTTAAATGTTCCGACTGCGACAAGAGCTTCAAATGCTCCAAGGACCTGACGATGCATCGACGAATCCACACCGGGGAGAGCCCGTTCAGCTGCTCTCGCTGCGGGAAGAGGTTTACGCGCTCATCCGCTCTTCTGAAACACCAGCGCATCCACACCGGGGAGAGGCCGTTCCCCTGCTCAGTGTGTGAAAAGCGATTCACCAGTCCATCTGACCTGCTGAGACACCAGCGAGTTCACACCTGAGCGCAGTGGTCCCATTCTGCTGTTAATCACATGAAGGACTAATCTGTGTTAATAATGGCAATTACAGGGTTGTGGGGAGGGCGGTTTGAAGATGCTGATAATAACCCCAGTAACTAGGCTGGAGTTTAAGAGGTGTCAGACTCGGCTCATTGGGCAACACTGTCACCTCTAGAGTTAGAAGGTCGTGGGTTTGAGTCCCACTCCGGAGACTTGAGCTCATAATCTAGGCTGACACTCGAGGGCAGTACTGAGGGAGAGCTGCTCTGTCAGAGGTGCCACCTTTCGGATGCGATGTTAAATCGAGGCCCCGTCTGCCCTCTCAGATGGGCGTAAAGATCCTGTGGCCGCTATTTCGAAGAACGGAAGCGATAAAGGATCGTGGCTCGGAAGATCAGGAAGTAGAATAAGGAGCTAAGGAATAACAAGGGGCAGAAAACACTGGTAGGAGTAGTATATAGGCCCCCTAACCGTAGCTATACCGTTGGACAGAATATTAATCAAGAAATAGTAGGAGCTTGCAACAAAAGTAATGCAATAATCTTGGGGGACTTTAATCTTCATATAGAGAGGACAAATCAAATTGGCAAATGTCGACCGGAGGACGAGTTCATGGAATGCATTTGGGACAGTTTCCTAAAACAATATGTCATGGAACCAACCAGGGAACAGGCTATTTTAGATCTTGAATTGTGTAATGAGACAGGGTTAATTAGCAATCTCATAGTAAAGGATCCTCTGGGGCAGAGTGATCATAATATGATAGAATTTTATGTAAATTATGAGAGTGACTTCCCTCGGTCCAAAACTAGAGTCTTAAACTTAAATAAAGCCTATTACATAGGTATGAGGAGCGAGTTGGCTAAGGTAGATTGGAAAAATAGATTAAAAGGTAGATAAGCAGTGGCTAGCATTTAAAGAAATATTTCATAATTCTCAACAAAAATACATTCCATTGAGAAACAAAATCTCCACGGGAAGAGTGATCCAACCATGGCTAACTAAAGAAGTTAAGGATAGCATTAGATTGAAAGAAGAAGCTTATAATGTTGCAAAGAATAACAGTAAGCCTGAAGAAAGCAGTAAAGGTTGACCAAAAAATTGATCTAAAGGGAAAAAATAGAATATGAGAGAAAACTAGTAAGAAATATAAAAGCAGATTGCAAGAGTTTCTACAAGTATGTAAAAAGGAAAAGAGTAGCAAAAGTAAACGTTGGTCCCTTAGAGGCTGAGACAGGAGATATTATTATGGGGAATAAGGAAATGGCAGAAACGTTAAAAAAATATGTCTACACAGTTGAAGACACAAAAAGCATAACAAGAATGGTGGGGAACCAAGGGTCTAATGAGGGTGAGGAAGTTAACGTAATTAATATAAGTAGAGAAAAAGTACGAGGGGAACTAATGGGACTAAAAGCTAACAAATCCCCTGGACCTGACGGCCTACATCCTAGGTTCTAAAAGATGTGGCTGAAAAGATAGTGGATGCATTGGTTTTGGTCTTCCAAAATTCCCTAGATTCTAGAATGGTCCCAGCGGATTGGAAGGTCGCAAATGTAACACCGCTATTCAAGAAAGGAGGGAGAGGAAAAGAAGGGAACGACAGGCCAGTTAGCCTGACATCAGTCATCAGGAAATTGCTGGAATCCATTGTTAAGGAAGTGGTATCAAGTCACTTAGAAAATCATAACATGATTAGGTAGAGTCAACATGGTTTTATGAAAAGGAAATCGTGTTTGACAAATTTAGAGGAGTTATTTGAGGATGAAACTAGCAGGGTAGATAGAGGGGAACCAGTGGATGTAGTATATTTGGATTTCCAAAAAGCATTCGATAAGGTGCCACATAAAAGGTTATTACACAAGATATGGGCTCATGGGGTTTGGGGTAACATAAAGCATGGATCGATGATTGATTAACAGACAGAAAACAGAGAGTAGGGATAAACAGATCTTTTTCAGGTTGGCAGGCTGTAACTAGTGGGGTGCTGCAAGGATCAGTGTTGGGGCCTCAGCTATTCTATATTAATGACCTAGATGAAGGGACCGAGTGTAATGTATCCAAGTTTGCTGATGATACAAAGCTAGGTGGGACAGTAAGCTGTGAGGAGAACACAAAGAGTCTGCCAAGGGATACAGATAGACTAAGTGTGTGGGTAGTAAGGTGGCAGGTGGAGTATAATGTAGGGAAATGTGAGGTTATTCACTTTGGTAGGAAGAATAGAAAAACATAATATTTTTTAAATGGTGAGAACATTTCAAATGTTGGTGTTCAGAGAGATTTGGGTATCCTCGTGTAAGAAACACAGAAAGCTAGCATGCAGGTACAGCAAGCAATAAGGAAGGCAAATGGCATGTTGGCCTTTATTGTAAGGAGGTTGGAGTACAAGAGTAAGGAAGTCTTGCTACAATTGTACAGGGCCTTGGTGAGACCACACCTGGAGTACTGTGCACAGTTTTGGTCTCCTTATCTAAAGAAGGATATACTTGCCTTGGAGGCGGTGCAACAAAGGCTCACTGGATTGATTGCTGGGATGAGAGGGCTGTCCTATGATGAGAGATTGTGTAGAATGGGCCCATACTCTCTGGAGTTTAGAAGAATGAGAGGTTATCTTATTGAAACATACAAGATTCTGAAGGGGATTGACAGGGTAGATGCTGAGAGGTTGTTTCACCTGGCTGGAGTGTCTAGAACTAGGGGGCATAGTCTCAGGATAAGGGGTCGGCCAATTAAGACTGAAATGAGGAGGAATTTCTTCACTCAGAGGTTTGTGAATCTTTGGAATTCTCTGCCACAGAGGGCTGTGTATGCTGAGTTGTTGAGTATATTCAAGGCCGAGATAGATTTTTGGACTCTAGGAAAATCAAGGGATACGTGGATCGGGCGGGAAAGTGGAGTTGAGGTCAAAGATCAGCCATGATCTTATTGAATGGCGGAGCAGGCTCGAGGTGTCCTATGGCCTACTCCTGCTCCTATTTCTTATGTTCTAACAACTCCACACCTTTGCGGCTCGACACCAACCTTCTTTTTGGGGCCTCGGAGCCCATTTTCTGGCCAGAGCCAACATTCCCATCGTCTTCTATCTTTTCTGAACTTATCTCGAGATTAACTCACGTTTATCTGTGTTGACCTTCATTTGCCAATTATACGCCCATTCTGCAAGTTTATTAATGTCCTCCTGTAATTTGTTGCAGTCCTCATCAGCATTGACTATTCCCCAAATTTGGTGTCATCCGCAAATTTAGAAATTGTGTTTTTGATTCCAAATTCTAAATCGTTAATGTAAATTGTGAACAACAGTGGCCCCAGCACTGATCCTTGTGGAACACCACCACCCACCTTCGGCCACTGTCAATAGCTACCTTTTACCATTGATTTGTGAAATAAAATGTATCAATCAGAGGTCTCAATGTTTCCTGTTCCACAAGCTTGTTTCGGGGGTCTGGCTCGGCGACTGTCCTGCAATTACAGCAACAGGTCCCACTGAGCTGAGCAATGGAGGGGAGGCGTTAGAGGAGGCTGGTGTGATCAACCGTGGCAAAGCTTGCAGACATGTCGAGAAGGATGAAGAGAGATAGTCCACCGGTTACAGCCACAGGGGATGTGAACCCTGACTTTTGTAGAGGGCCGTTTCATAGAATCATAGAAAGTTACAGCACGAAAGGAGGCCATTCCGGCCCACCGTGTCCGCGCCGGCCAACAAAGAGCTCTCCAGCCTAATCCCACTTCCCAGCTCTTGGTCCGTAGCCCTGCAGGTTAGAGCATCCCAAGTGCACATCCAAGTACTTTATACATGTGATTAGGGTTCCTGCCTCTACCACCCTTTCAGGCAGTGAGTTCCAGACCCCCACAACCCTCTGGGTGAAGAAAACTCCCCTCAAATCCCCTCTAAACCTTCCACCAAATACTTTAAATCTGTGTCCCCTGGTTTCTGACCCCTCTGCTGAGGGAAATAGGTCCTTTCCATCCACTTTATCTAGGCCCCTCATAATTTTATACACCTCAATAAGGTCTCCCCTCAGCCTCCTCAGTTCCAAGGAAAACAAACCCAGCCTATCCAGTCTTTCCTCAAAGCTAAGATTCTCTACATCCCGGCAACATCCTTGTAAATCTCCTCTGTACTACTCTAGTGCAATCACATCTTTCCTGTAATGTGGTGACCAGAACTGCATGCTGTACTCTAGCTGAAGTCTAACTAGTGTTTTATACAGTTGAAGCGTAGTTCCCCTGCTCTTGTATTCTATGCCATGGCTAATAAAGGCAAGCATTATGTATGCCTTCTTAACCACCTCTCTAGCTGAGGCCTAACTAGTGTTTTATGCAGTACCAATGTAAGGTGTTTGGTTCCCTCGTTCTGACAAGGGTTCTTTGACTCTGGGTTTTACAGGAACAAAATTGTAGATGACACAAAGGTTTAGGTTCAACCCAAAACTGTTAGTTTATTAAAACCAACAAATCACAGACAAAAACCTGTTGAGTTCTGGCTGAAACTTACAATCACCCATCCGGCCGGTCGTTACCGTTGTGGATTGTAGGCCTGGATCAGAGATGACCTGTCCCCGTCTTCCTTTATCTGACTGCAGCTGCCTACACAGCGCAATCCCCTTGTAGGGTCAACTGATACTTACAATCACCCGTCCGGCTGGTCGTGGCCGATGTCGATTGCAGGCTGGGGCTGGAGATGACCGTCTTCCCTTCCTTCTTAAACCTGGCAGTTCCTGCAGTCAGAGCTAGCTTCCGAGAGAGAGAGCTTCCGAGCGAAAAGAGAGAGAGCTGAGGTACTTTTGGTCTCCTGGCCCCATGCCGGGCCTCCCCCAACCAGGTTCGGTTGTCGGTTTGCTGAACTGTCCGACATCCGCACCTCGTCAACCTGTAATTCAATCACCGGAGGTGTGCAGAGTTGTGAGATCGAAGATAACTCCTTATTTCCTCTCCCGCTTTATGTAACGCATATTCAATGTGATTTCTATTACTATTGATGGGCGGGTGGCTGATTGACTTGTGTATCTTCCATTGAACCCAGGAAGTCCATCGTCACCCCCATTATTTCAGTTAAACTCAGAGCATTGTCCAGATGTTAATTTTTCCCATCGAAACCAATCAGGATTCAAGACAGAGTTAATCATGAGTCAAAGCTTTCATTGTCCAGTATCAATGTGTTCTCCAAGAACTGCAGACTTTAGTGACTGGCACCTTTTCTGTGCCTCGAAATTTAACCATTCCGCGCCCTTACCACTGGGCCAAACAGGCTTCCAGCATTTTGATATTGTACCGGGTTTTAAAAAAAATCTACATCAACCACAGCCGATTTCAGTATCATCTGCAAACTTCTTAATCTTACCCCCTATATTCAAGTCTAGATCATTGATATATACCACAAAAAGCAAGGGACCTGGTACTGAGCCCTGCGGAACCCCACTGGAAACAGCCTTCCAGTCACAAAAACACCCATCAACCATTACCCTCTGCTTCCTGCCTCCGAGCCAGTTTTGAATCCAACTTGACACTTTGCCCTGGCTCCCATGGGCTCTTAACTTCGTGACCAGTCTGCCATGTGGAACCTTATCAAATGCCTTGCTAAAGTCCATATACACTACATCAAACGCACTACCCTCATCTACCCTCCTTGTTACCTCCTCAAAAAATGCAATCAAGTTTGTCAGACACGCCCTTCCCTTAACAAATCCCTGCTGACTTTCCTTGATTAATCCTTGTGTTTCTAAATGAAGATTTATCCTGTCCTTCAGAATTCTTTCCAATAATTTTCCCACCACAGAGGTTAGGCTTACTGGCCTGTAATTCCTCTGTCTATCCTTTTCTCCCTTTTTAAACAAGGGTACCACATTAGCAGTCCTCCAGTCCTCCGGCACCACACCTGAAGCCAGAGAGGATTGGAAAATAATGGTCAGGGCCTCTGCTATTTCCTCTTTGGCTTTGCTTAACAGCCTGGATATATTTATTCACTTTTAAAGCTGTTAAACCCCTTAATACTTCCTCTGTCACTATGTTTATTTCAATTAATATTTCACCCTCCTCCTCCCTGATAGCAATGTCTGCTTCGCCCCTCTCCTTTGTGAAAACATACGCAAAGTATTTATTAAGAACCCTACCGACGTCTCCCGCCTCCACATACAGATTACCCTCATGATCTCTAATAGACCCTACCCTTTCTTTAGTTATCCTCTTACTCTTAATATATTTATGAAACATCTTTGGGTTTTCCTTGATTTTACTTGCCAAGAATTTTTCATGCTCTTTGGGGCTGCTGAGGCAGGGGTGGAAACCTGATTGGAGAGGTTCAAACGTGGAGTTCCGGGAAAGATAGGCTCTGATTTGGGAGGCGACAACACGTTCAAGGACTGGAGAGGAAAGCGAGGTTGGAGATGAGGCGGTGGTTTGCAAGGACAGAGGTGTCAAGGGTGGGTCTTTTGAAGTGCGGGATCGGACTCAAAGGCCCGCGTGAGCCAGAGAAGAGAGAGATGAAAATCGCTGTAATATTAGTTAAATTAATTATGGGAAGATGGGAAACTGCTGGTTAACTTTTATCAGTTGATTATTTTCCTGCCTGTCTCTTTGCCAATCACCATAAATCTGTGCCCTATTGTTATCGACCCTCCTGGTGCACACTTATGTTCATACGCTCTGTCTCCTCCTGTCACACTCTGGTTATCATTACCCCTATCGCTACCCTGCACTATTGCCTTCTCCTTTCTCTTTGACTTTCTAATACCCCCTTCCCTCTTCCCCTGACTATTTAGCTTAAAGCCCTATTTATAAAGCCCAGGACCCCATATGCTTTATTGAATGCTTTGTTAACCTGTCCTGCCATCTTAAGAAGGTCTGATCTGCTCAACTTACTGGCAGGTTGGTGCTTGAATCCCAGAATCACAAAGAGACTGTCTCCTCGCAATACCAGCACCAGGATGGCCGAGTGGTTAAGGTGTGAGACTTAAGATCCAATCGGTTTATACCCGTTGATATCAATTTCCTTTCATCCTGCTCAGTAACACTCGTTTGTCATCTGCTGAATCTCCATCAAACAAACAATGAGATGTTTATAGATATGGAAAGAACATTAGAAGCAGGAGTCGGCCATTTGACCCTTCGAGCCTGCTCCGCCATTCAATAAGATCATGGATGATCTTTTACCTCATCTCCAATTTCCTGCATTATCCCCATATCCCTTGAAAGAAAGATCCATATTTATAAGTAATTCTTGATATGCGATATTGTCATCTGCTGAATCTGCATTTTTCTCTAACTCTCTCTCTCACTCTCAACTTACAAAGAGCTGGAATTGTGGAATGTATCTGTACCTTTCAGTCTCTACCTCACTCTCTGTCTCACTGCCTGTCTCTCTCTTTGCCTGTCTCTCTCTGTCACACATTTATCTTCAGCCTCCTTTTGTCTCTCTCTGTCTTCCTCTCTCAGTCTCTCTCTCTCTGTCTGACTATCTGTCTCTGACTTCCTCTGCCTCTCTCTCTGTCTCTTTCTCACTCTGTCCAGTTCTGTTCACAGCTCGATTCTTGCTCTGACAGCTTGAACGTGTCGGTCCTCGTTAGTATAGTGGTGAGTATCCCCGCCTGTCACGCGGGAGACCGGGGTTCAATTCCCCGACGGGGAGGAAGCATTTTTAACATCTCGAATTTTAAACCTTTGGGCAGGTGCTTAAAATCCTCATTGGAAAAGTAGAACGGAAAAAAAGCATCTAAAATAATTTTTAAAGATTTACTGTCATATGAACAACTGTATAACAACTTCCTGCACCAGTTCCTCGTCAGTATCGAGCTCTCTCTCTGTTTCCCTCTCCCTTTTGTGTGGGGTGCGGAGGAGGGAGAGAGTGACAGAGAGAATGTATGTGTCTATCTGTGTAAGCATGTGAATCAGTCTGTGTATGTCTTTGAATCTGTCTGCGTGTGTGTGTGTTTGAGTCTTTGTCTCAAGCACTGCATAATTAATTCCTCTACCAGGTCCATGATAGTATAGTGGTGAGCATTCGATTCCCCGACAGCTTCTCCCTATGTCTCTTCCTCTGTCTATCTCATATTTAACAGTAATTCTTAAAGTGCTATTTTGGCATCTGCTGAATCTGCATTTTTCTCTCTCTCACTATTAACTAACAAATAGAAAGAGAATTCAGGAATTCAGTATCTACCCCTCTCTGTCACACTATCTGTCTCTCGGTCTCATTCTCTCTCTCTTTGTCTCTCTCCCTCTTTCTGTCTCTCTCTGTTACACATTTGTCATAAGCCTCCTTTTTTTTCTTTCTCTGTATCTATCATTGTCTCTCTCTTTCTCTCGCTGACTGTCTTTCTCTCTGTCTGTCCCCGTCTCTCTCTCTTTCTCTCTCTGTCTCTATATCACTCAGTCCAGTTCTGTTCAGACTCGATTCTTGCTCTGATGGATTCTTTATCTGTCAGTTCCTCGTTAAATGTGAGACGTCGCACAACACCAGGTTATAGTCCAACAGCTTTATTTGAAATCACAAGCTGTTAGACAAAAACCTGCTGTTGTGCGACTTCTCACATTTGTCCACCCTAATCCAACACCAGCAGCTTTAGATTATACTGCTTCGTTAGTATAGTGGTGAGCATCCTACCCTGTTACGCCGGAGACCGGGGTTCAATTCCCCGGCGGGGTGGAAGTAATTTTAACATCTGTAATTTTAAACCTTTCTGCAGCTTCTTAAAATCCTCCTTGGAAAATGAGGACAGAATTTTTTTTTGAAAGATTTACTGGCATATGAAGAACTGTCTAACAACTTCCTGCGCCAGTTCCTCGTTAGTATAGAGCTCTCTCTCTGTTTCCCTTTTGTGTGGAGGAGGGAGTGACAGAGAGAAAGAGATCAACAGGGTTACGGACAAAAAGCGGGGGTGTGGGACTACATTGAGTGAAGTATTTCCGCCTGTTACGCGTGTCGGCCGGGGTTTAATTCCTCCGACTGGAAATAAGCATTTCTAAGATATCAATCTGTTAGGATGTATCCTGGTGTAGCTTCAAGTTAAAAAGCTACAGTGGAAAAATCGAAGTGTAAAAATTGCGAGAGGGGATTGTCTCTTTGAAAAGTTTCTTGTTTCGGGACTAACTGCTATTATGCTGCAGAACGATGGATGATTGCGATTTTATCTGAGCAACATTTAAACCTTCACAGCGCCTGTAGTCGTGGCCGAGTGGTTAAGGCGATGGACTAGAAATCCATTGGGGTCTCCCCGCGCAGGTTCGAATCCTGCCGACTACGGTTCCGGCATTTTTCATCCAATTTCATTTCAAAATGTAACCAAATCCCTGGAGAACTAATCCTGAGTTAGGCGAAATTAAATCCCGCAAATTTCAACACCTCGAGATTTTTCACTTTTTCATTAATCTGCAAGAATTCACCAAATATACGGTCGGTCAAATCAGGGTATAAACTAATTTGGCAGGGGTTCATCCATTCCTGATATGATTACCCTCGCATTTCTGGTATCATCCTTGTAAATCTTCTCTGTACCCTCTCTGTGTTTAAGTTGTGTCTGTGTTTATGTGTGTCGCTGTGTGTGTCTCTCTGTGTCTCTGTGTCGGTCTGTGTGTCTCTCTCTGCTCAACTCTGTCTCAAGGTGGAACTTGAAGCCCCGATTCTCACAGAGACAGCCTGCAAACAACGTCAGCACCAGGATGGCCGAGTGGTTAAGGCGTTGGACTTAAGATCCAATGGGTTTATACCCGCGTGGGTTCGAACCCCACTCCTGGTAATTCTTTAATTTAAGATCCAATTCCTGTCATCCTGCTCAGCGACACTCGTTTGTCATCAGCTGATTCTCCAACAAACAATGAGATCTTTATAAATATGGAAAGAAAGATCTCATAATTAATTCTTAATGTCCTATTTTGTCATCTGCTGAATCTGCATTTTTCTCTCACTCTCTCTCTGTCACTCTCAACTAACAAAGAGAATGAATCGTGAAATGTTTTTATATCTTTCAGTCTCCACCTCTCTCTGTCTCACTATCTGTGTCCCTCTCATTCTCTCACTCACTCTTTTTCTCTCTCTCTCTGTTGCACATTTGTCATGCGCCTCCTTTTTTGTCTCTCTACCTGTCTGTCTCTCTCTCTCTTTATGGGTCTCTCTCTATCTCTCTCTGTATGGTTCTCTGTCTTTCTCTGTCTGTTTCTCTCTGTCTCTCTCTCTCTCTCTGTCTATCTCTCTCTGTATGGCTCTCTGTATGTTTCTCTGTCTGTTTCTCTCTGTCTGTTTCTCTCTGTCTGTCTCTCTCTGTCTGCCTCTGTCTTTCTCTCTCTGTCTGTTTCTCTGTCTTTCTCTCTCTGACTGACTCTCTCTTTGTCTCTGACCCTGTCTCTCTGTCTCTCTCTCTGTCTTTCTCATTTCTCCAGTTCTGGTTACAGCTCGATTCTTGCTCTGGCAGATGCTGTACGCGTCAGTTCCTCGTTAGTATAGTGGTGAGTATCCGCGCCTGTCACGCGGGAGACCGGGGTTCAATTCCCCGACGGGGAGGACGATTTTAACAACTCTAATTTTAAACCTTTGGGCACCTCTTTAAAATCTCCCCCGGAAAAGTCGAACCGAAAAAAATCAACGAATATAATTGTTAAAGATTTACTGGCATACGAAGAACTGTAAAACAACTTCCTGCACCAGTTCCTCGTTAGTATAGAGCTCTCTCTCTGTTTTCCTTTTGTGTGGAGGAGGGAGAGAATGACAGAGAGAAAGAGATTAACAGGGTTACGGACAAAAAGCGGGGGTGTGGGACTAAGCACGACTGCACTTTCAAAGAGCCAGCAGAGGCACGACAGGCCGAATGGCCTCCTTCTGTGCTGTAAGAATCTATGAATCCATGACACTCAGAAAAGCTTACGAGATATACACACACAATGAGAGCCGACACACATGTTTGTGTGTGTTTGAGTCTTTGTCTCAGCACTGTATAACTACTTCCTCTACCAGGTCCTTGATAGTATAGTGGTGAGGATTCAATTCCCCGACAGGTTCTCTCTCTTTGTGTCTCCCTTTCACTCTCTCGCTCTTTGTTTCCCTCTCCTGTGATCACTCCTCCCTCTGGGGCTGGTGAATGAGCCCAGGTCTGTTCACAGCGCCATTCTTGCTCTGTGCTTCTGCAGAGAATGCACAGCAGTAACTTTCGTTTGTTTAGTGGAGTATCACCGCCTGTTGCACCAGCGAGCGGGGTTCTGCGATGGGGCGAAATACGGCTTTAAGATATTAAATGGTATTGCTTCGTGTTAAAAAGCGAGGGAAAAAATAGAAGAGTAAAAAAATGCGAGAGGAGATTGTCTTTTTGGGAATTTTCTTGAGCGGAGACTGTATCGGGACTGAGTGCTCTGATACTGCAGAGCGATGGATGATTGCGATTTTACCTGAGCAACATTTAAGTCTCCACAGATCCAGTAGTCCTGGCCGAGTGGTTAAGGCGATGGACTAGAAATCCATTGGGGTCTCCCCGCGTGGGTTTGAATCCTGCCGACTACGGTTGCAGCATTTTTCATCCCATTTCATTTCAAAATGTAACCAAATCCCTGGAGAACTAATTCTGAGTTAGGCGGAATTAAATCCCACAACTTTCAACACCTCGAGATTTTTCTCATTTTCATTGATCTGCAAGTATTCACCAAACATACGGTCGGAAATAGAACAAAAATCAGACAAATCAGGGTATAAACTAATTTGGCAGGAGTTCATCCTTTCCTGATATGTGTACCCTCGCATTTCTGGTATCATCCTTGCAAATCTTCTCTGTACCCTCTCTGTCTCTGTGTGTTTATGTCTGTGTCTGAGTCTGTCTGTGTGTTTATGTGTGCGTCGGTCTGTGTGTCTCTCTGTGTTGGTCTGTGTGTGTCTCTCTCTGCTCTGCTCAACTCTGTGGCAAGGTGGAGCTTGAAGGCCCGATTCTCTGAGAGACAGCTTGCAGAATATGCCAGCCCCTGGATGGCCGAGTGGTTAAGGCGTTGGACTTAAAATCCCGCGAGGGTTCGAATCCCACTCCTGGTAATTCTATTAATTTAAGATCCATTTCCTTTCATCCTGCTCAGCGACACTCGTTTGTCATCAGCTGATTCTCCAACAAACAATGAGATGTCGATAGATATGGAAAGGAAAATCTCATATGTAATTCTTAAAGTCCTTTTTTGTCATCTGCTGAATCTGCATTTTTCTCTCACTCTCTGTGTCACTCTCAACTGATAACTTTCAGTCTCCACCTCTATGTGTCTCACTATCTGTCTCTCTACCTCTCTGTGTCTGTCTCTCTCTGTCTGGCTCTCTGTCTGTCTCTCTCTCTGTCTGTTTCTCTGTCTGTCTCTCTCTGATTGCCTCTCTTTGACTGTCTCTCTCTCTTTGTCTCTGTCCCTGTCACTCTCTCTGTCTGTCTCTGTCTGTTTTTCTGTCTTTCTCTCTCTGTTTGCCTCACTTTGACTGTCTCTCTCTCTGTCTCTTTCTCTGTCTCTCTCATTTGTCCAGTTCTGTTCACAGCTCGATTCTTGCTCTGGCAGACACTGCATGCATGAGTTCCTCGTTATTATAGTGCGTGAGTATCCCCGCCTGTCACACGGGAAACGGGGTTCAATTCCCCGACGGGGAGGACGATTTTAACATCCCAAATTTTAAATCTTTGGGCACCTCCTTAAAATCCCCCCGGCCTGCAAATCATGCGACCACCAGGATGGCCGAATGGTTAAGGTGTTGAACTTAATATCCGCCATGGGTTCGAACCCCACTCGTGGTAATTCTATTAATTTAAGATTTTCATCCTGTTCAACGACACTCGTTTGTCATCAGCTGATTCTCCAACAAACAATGAGATGTTTATAGATATGGAAAGAAAGATCTCATATGTAATTCTTAAATTCCTATTTTGTCATCTGCTGAATCTGCATTTTTCTTTCACTCTCTCTCTGTCACTCTCAACTAACAAAGAGAAGGGATCAGAAATGATTTTATATCTTTCAGTCTCCACCTCTCTCTGTCTCACTATCTGTGTCCCTCTCATTCTCTCACTCTCTTTCTCTCTCTCTCTGTTGTACATTTGTCATGCGCCTCCTTTTTTGTCTCTCTACCTGTCTGTCTCTCTGTCTGTATGGCTCTCTCTGTCTGTCTCTCTCTGTATGGCTCTCTCTGTATGGCTCTCTGTCTTTTTCTGTCTGTTTCTCTCTGTCTGTCTCTCTCTGTCTGTTTCTCTCTCTGTCTGCCTCTCTCTGACTGTCTCTCTCTTTGTCTCTGTCTCTCTCTCTGTCTTTCTCATTTGTCCAGTTCTGGTTAAAGCTCGATTCTTGCTCTGGCAGCCTCGATATGCGTCCATTCCTCGTTAGTATAGTGGTGAGTGTCCCCGCCTGTCACGCGGGAGACCGGGCTTCAATTCCCTGACGATTTTAACATCCCAAATTTTAAACCTTTCGGCACCTCTTCAAAATCCCCCAGGAATAGTAGAACCGAAAAAAATCATCCAGAATAATTTTTAAAGATTTACTGGCATATGAAGAACTGTATAACAACTTCCTGGACCAGTTCCTCGTTAGTGTAGAGTTCTCTCTCTGTTTCCCTCTCCGTTTTGTGTGGGGTGCGGAGGAGGGAGAGAGTGACAGAGAGAAAGTGATTAACAGGGTTACGGACTGTCTGTCTGTCTCTCTCTTTGTCCTCTCTATCTTTGTGTCTCTATTACTGTCTGTGTGTCTGTTTCTCTCCCGCTCTTTGTTTCCCTCTCCGTAATCAATCTTCCCTCTGGGTCTGGTGAATGAGGCCAGGTCTGTTCACAGCGCGATTCTTACTCTGCAGAGATTGCAAAGCACTATCTTCCTTCTTTTCCTCCTTAAATATAGTGAAGTGATTCCCGCCTGCTACGCGAGTAGGCCGGGGTTCAATTCCACCACGTGGAAGTAAGCATTTGTAAAATATCAATTTGTAATGATGTATGCAGGTGTAGCTTCAAGTTATAAAAACTGTAGTGAAAAATCGAAGTGTAAAAATTGCAAGAAGGGAA
Organism: Squalus acanthias; assembly: GCA_030390025.1. Lineage (NCBI taxonomy): Eukaryota > Metazoa > Chordata > Chondrichthyes > Squaliformes > Squalidae > Squalus > Squalus acanthias. The sequence goes on from JASTWF010000178.1 coordinate 499,744, forward strand.
TTGTCTCTTTGAAAAGATTCTTCAATCTGGACTGTTTCGGGACTTTTTGCTAGAGCGATGGATGATTGCGATTTTATCTGAGCAAAATTTAAACCTTTACTAAACTAGTAGTCGTGGCCGAGTGTTTAAGGCGATGGACTAGAAATCCACTGGGGTCTCCGCGCGCAGGTTCGAATCCTGCCGACTACGGTTCCAGCAACTTTCGACCCGTTTTATTTCAAAATGTCACCAAATCCCTGGAGAACTAATCCTGAGCTCGGCGAAATTAAATCCCACACCTGTCACTCTCAACGAACAAAGAGAAGGAATCGTGAAATGTTTTGATATCTTTCAGTCTCCACCTCTCTCTGTTTCACTATCTGTGGCCCTCTTATTCTCTGTTGCACCCCTTTCAACACCTCGAAGTATTTCACTTTTTCATTGATCTGCAAGTATGCACGAAATATACGGTCGTAAATAGAACAACAATCAGACAAATCAGGGTTTAGAAACATAGAAGCTAGGAGCAGGCCATTCGGCCCCTCGAGCCTGCTCCGCCATTCAATAAGATCATGGCTGATTATCCAAACTCAGTATCCTGTACCTGCCTTCTCCCCATATACCTTGATACCTTTAGCTTTAAGAAATATATCTAACTCATCCTTGAATATATTTAATGACTTCGCCTCAACTACCTTCTGTGGTAGAGAATTCCACAGGTTCACCACTCTCTGGGTGAAGAAATTCTTCCTCATTTCTGTCCTAAATGGTTTACCCGTTATCCGTAGATTATGACCCCTGGATCTGGACTCTCCGACCATCGGGAACATTCTTCCTGCATCTAGTTTGTCCAGACCTGTCAGAATTTTATATGTTTCGATGAGATCCCCTCTCATTCTTCTATACTCCAGTGAGTATAAGCCCAATTGACCCAATCTCTCCTCATATGTCATTCCTGCCATCCCAGGTATCAGCCTTGTGAATCTTCGCTGAACTCCTTCCATGGCAAGAACATCCTTCCTCAGATAAGGCGACCAAAACTGCACACAGTACTCAAGGTGTGGTCTCACCAAGGCCCTGTACAACTGCAGCAGGACATCCCTGTTCCTATACTCAAACGCTTTCGCTATGAAGGCCAACATACCATTTGCCTTCTTCACCGCCTGCTGCACCTGCATGCTTACTTTCAGCGACTGGTGCACAAGGACACCCAGGTCTCGTTGCACTTCCCCTTCTCCCAATCTATTGCCATTCAGATAATAATCTGCCTTTCTGTTTTTGACACCAAAGTGGATAACCTCGCACTTATCCACGTTATATTGCATCTGCCACGCTTCTGCACACTCACCCAACCTGTCCAGATCATCCTGGAGTTTCTCGCTATTCTCCTCGCTGCACACACTCCCACCCAGCTTTGTGTCATCTGCAAACTTGGAGATATTACATTTAATTCCCTTATCTAGATCATTAATGTATATTGTGAATAGCTGGGGTCCAAGGACCGATCCCTGCGGTACCCCACTAGTCACTGCTTGCCACTCGGAAAAAGACCCATTAATTCCTACTCTCTGCTTTCTGTCCGCCAACCAGTTCTCTATCCAAGTCAATACCTTGCCCCCAATCCCATGTGCCTTAACTTTACCCGCTAATCTCTTATGCGGGACCTTATCGAAAGCCTTTTGAAAGTCCAAATACACCACATCTACTGGTTCTCCCTTATCTATTTTCCCAGTTACATCCTCAAAAAATTCCAGTAGATTAGTCAAGCACGATTTACCTTTTGTAAATCCATGTTGACTTTGTCCGATCCTGTCACTGTTTTTCAAATGCTCAGCTATTACATCCTTTATAATGGACTCTAGCATTTTCCCCACTACCGTGTCAGGCTTACCGTTCTGTAATTCCCCGCTTTCTCTCTACCACCCTTTTTGAATAGTGGGGTAACATTAGCTACCCTCCAATCCATGGGTACAGTTCCAGATTCCATCGAATGTTGGAAGATGATCAGCAATGCATCTACTATTTCTAGGGCCACTTCCTTAAGTACCCTAGGATGTAGATTATCAGGCCCTGGGGATTTATCGGCCTTCAATACCGTCAATTTCCCTAACACCATTTCCCTGCAAATACTGATTTCTTTCAGTTCCTCCCTTTCATCAGACCGTATGTTCTCCAACATCTCTGGGAGGTTATTTGTGTCCTCCTTTGTGAAGACAGAACCAAAATATGCATTTAATTGGGCTGCCATTTCTTTGTTCCCCATTATAACTTCCCCCGCTTCTGACTGCAAGGGACCTACACTTGATTTCACTAATCTTTTTCTCTTCACATATCTATAAAAGCTCTTACAGTCAGTTTTAATGTTCCCAGCAAGCTTACTTTCATATTCTATTTTCCCCTTCTTAATTAATCCCTTTGTCCTCCTTTGTTGAATCCTAAACTGCTCCCAATCCTCAGAGCTACCGCTTTTTCTGGCCAATTTATATGCCCTCTCCTTGGATCTTATGCTATCCCTAATTTCCCTTGTTAGCCACGGTTGAGTCACCCTTTTTGTTTTATTCTTATGCCACACTGGGATGTACAAATTCTGTAGTTCATCCATGCAGTCTTTGAATGTTTGCCATTGCCTATCCACCGTCAACCCCTTGAGTGACATTCCCCAATGAATCCTACCCAATTCGCACCTCATAGATACATAGATACATAGAAGATAGGAGCAGGAGTAGGCCATCCGGCCCTTCGAGCCTGCTCCGCCATTTAATGAGATCATGGCTGATCCTCCAATTCAGTATCCCGTCCCCGCCTTCTCTCCGTAACCCTTAACCCCTTTTGCCTGTAGAAATATATCTAATTCCCTCTTAAATATATTTAATGAGCTGGCGTACACTGCCCTCTGTGGCAATGAGTTCCACAGGTTCACCACCCTCTGAGTGAAGAAATTCCCCCTCATTTCTGTCCTAAATGGTTTAGCCCTTATCCTTAAATTATGTCCTCTAGTTCTGTTCTCACCCGCCAAGGGAAACATTCCTTCTGCATCTAGGCTGTCTAGACCTGTCAGAATTTTATACACTTCTATGAGGTCCCCTCTCAATCTTCTAAACTCCAGTGTGTACATCCCTAAACTACATAGTCTCTCCTCATAGGTCAATCCCGCCATTCCTGGTATCAGCCTGGTGAATCGCCGCTGCACCCCCTCCATGGCAAGAACATCTTTCCTCAGATGAGGCGACCAAAACTGTACACAGTACTCGAGGTGTGGTCTCACCAGTGCCCTGTACAGCTGCAGCAAGGTATCCCTGTTCCTGTATTCCAACCCTTTTGCTATGAAGGCCAGCATACCGTTTGCCTTCTTGACCGCCTGTTGCACCTGCATGCTCGCCTTCAGTGACTGGTGTACAAGAACACCCAGGTCTCTCTGTACTTCCCCCTCTCCCAATTTATTGCCATTTAAATAATAATTTGCCCTCCCGTTCCTGCACCCAAGGTGGATAACTTCGCACTTGTCCACATTATAGTGCATCTGCCATTTATCCGCCCAATCACCCAGTCTGTCCAAATCGCTCTGGAGCTTCCTGGTCTCCTCCTCTGAGCCCACCCCCCCTCCTAGTTTAGTGTCGTCTGCAAATTTGGAAATGCTGCATCCGACTCCCTGATCCAGGTCATTAATGTAAATTGTGAACAGCTGGGGACCCAGGACAGATCCCTGTGGTACCCCACTTGTTACTGCCTGCCATTCAGAAAATGAGCCGTTTATTCCAACTCTCTGTTTTCTATCTGACAGCCAGTTCTCTATCCACGTCAATACTTTCCCCTTTATCCCATGAGCTTCAATTTTCCCTGCTAATCTTTTATGTGGGACCTTATCGAAGGCCTTTTGGAAGTCCAGGTACACCACATCTACTGGCTCTCCCCCATCTATTTTACCAGTTACTCCCTCAAAAAATTCCAATAGATTAGTCAAGCACGATTTACCCTTTGTAAATCCATGTTGACTCTGTCCTATCCTGTCCCCATTTGCTAAGTGCTCCGCTATTTCATCCTTAATGATGGACTCCAGCATTTTACCCACAACTGATGTAAGGCTTACAGGTCTGTAATTACCTGCTTTTTCCCTACCCCCCTTTTTGAATAGTGGGGTAACGTTAGCTACCCTCCAATCCATGGGCACTGTTCCCGAGTCTAATGAATTCTGAAAAATCATACTTAGTGCATCCGCTATCTCTAGGGCCACCTCCTTCAGCACCCTAGGATGCATGTTATCAGGCCCTGGGGATTTGTCCGCCTTCAATCCCTTTAGCTTCCTTAACACCATATCCTTAGCGATATTGATTTGCGTCAGTTCCTCCTTTGCAAATGTCCCTATTTTTCCCGATATCCCAGGGAGGTTTTTTGTGTCTTCCTTCGTAAAGACTGACCCAAAGTATGCATTTAGTTGGTCTGCCATTTCCTTATTTCCCGTTATATATTCCCCCGTATCTGACTGCAATGGGCCAACTTTGGTTTTCACCAGTCTTTTCCTCTTGATATACTTATAAAAGCTTTTGGAGTTAGTTTTTATATTTTCCGCCAGCTTGCTTTCGTAAGCTATTTTGCCCCTCTTGATTAAGCCCTTTGTCCTCCTTTGCTCTATCTTAAACTGTTCCCAATCTTCCGCTCTGGCGCTTTTTTTGGCTATTTTATACGCCCTATCTTTGGATTTTATGCTGTCTCTAATTTCCCCTGTTATCCACGGTTGAGTCACCTTTTTAGATTTCCTTTTATGCCAGATTGGTATAAACAATTTTTGCAATTTTGTCATTCTATCTTTAAATGCTTGCCATTGTTTATCTACCTCCAGTCCTCTCAGGAACGTTGTCCAATCAGACCTACTCAGTTCCCGTCTAATGGCATCATAATTCCCCTTGTTTAAATTCAGGACCTTAGTCTCTGAGTCAATTTCTTCGCTCTCCATTTCGAGTGAGAAATCGATCATGTTATGATCGCTCTGACCCAAGGGTCCCCGTACAACAAGATTACTAATTAGTCCCTTCTCATTGCACAGTACCCAGTCCAATATAGCCTGTTCCCGAGTTGGTTCCTCGACATATTGATCCAGATAACCATCCCTTAAACACTCAAGGAATTCCTCCTCCTCATTATTTTTACTGATTAGGCTATTCCAATCTATATGTAAGTTAAAGTCACCTATGATGACAGCTGTGCTCTTATTGCACGCTTCTCTAATTTCCCTCGTGATGCCCTCCCCAACCTCTATTTTACTGTTTGGAGGCCTATATACCACTCCTATTAATGTTTTTCGCCCCTCGCTATTTCTTAGCTCCACCCATATAGATTCTGTATTAACTGAGTTAATATCCTTCCTTTCAATTGCATTTATCCCTTCTTTTACCAGCAATGCTACCCCTCCTCCCTTTCTTTTTTGTCGATCCTTCCTAAATACTGAATACCCCTGTATGTTAAGCTCCCAGCCCTGCTCACCCTGCAACCATGTTTCCGTAATCCCAATTAGATCATAATTATTAACCTCTATTTCCACAGCTAATTCATCTACCTTGTTCCTGATGCTTCTCGCATTAAGGTATAAAACCCTCAGGCTTTTTTTATGCTCACATTTTTTATGAATTAGTTTGGCCCTTTGTTTTTTGTTCCTCACCCTTTTACCATTTATTTCTGTCTGCCTTTCACTTTCCTCTATTTCACTACATAGGTTTCTAGCCCCCTGCCATACTAGTTTAAATGCTCCCGAACTGCTTTATCAAAAATTACCCCGAGAACATCAGTTCCATCTTTGCACAGGTGTAGACCGTCCCTTTTGTATAGGTCACACCTACCACAAAACTGGTTAAAATGGCTCAAAAATTTAAAACCCTCCCTCTTACACCAATGCTCAAGCCACGTATTTAGCCTAACTATCCTGTTCTCTGTACTCTTACTAGCACGTGGCACTGGTAGTAATCCAGAGATTACTACCTTCGAGGTCCTACTTTTTAGCTTGGCTCCTAACTCCCTAAATTCTACTTGTAGGACCTCTTCCCTTTTTTTAGCTACGTCGTTGGTACCAACATGTATCACGACAACTGGCTGTTCCCCCTCCCCCTCCAGAATGTTCTGCACCCGCGCCGAGACATCCTTGACCCTTGCACCAGGGAGGCAACATACCATCCTGGAGTCTCGGTCGCGACCACAGAAACCCCTATCTATTCCCCTTACAATCGAATCCCCTATTACTATAGCCCTGCCACTCTTTTTCCCTCCCTTCTTTGCAACAGAGCCAGTCATGGTGCCATGAGCCTGGCTGCTGGTGCCTTCCCCCGATGAGTCATCCCCCCCGACAACAGCACCTAAGGCGGTGAACCTGTTGCTAAGGGAGACAACCCCAGGGGATTTCTGCACTACCTTCCTGCCCTTGCTCTGCCTTTTGGTCACCCATGTACTATCTACGCTGGCCTTAACCTGCGGTGTGACCAACTCACTAAATGTGTTATCCACAACCCTCTCAGAATCGTGGATGCTCCAAAGTGAGTCCATCCGCAGCTCAAGGGCCATCATGCGGTCCCACATGAGCTGCAGCTGGACACACTTCCCGCACACATGGTTGTCAGGGACACAGGAAGCGTCCCTGATTTCCCACATGTTACAGGAGGAGCATGACACAGGTCCGAGCTCTACTGCCATGACTTAACCCTTATATTACCCTGGAGCCATGTTTCTGTAATCCCAATCAAATCGTATTCATTTACCTCTATTTGCGCAGCTAATTCATCCACCTTGTTCCGAATGCTCCTTGCATTAAGACACAAAGCCTTCAGGCTTGTTTTTTTAACGCTCTCAGACCTATATGAATTATTATTTACTGTGACCATGTTTGATTTAAACCGTTGAGTTCTTTGCCTTCTACTTTTGTTTTTCTCCTTCCTGTCTTTAGCTTTTACCTTATTTCCCTTTCCTCTGTCTCCCTGCTCAGGTTCCCAACCCCCTGCCACTTTAGTTTAAACCCTCCCCAACAGCACCAGCAAACACTCCCCCTAGGACATCGGTCCCGGCCCTGCCCAGGTGCAGACCGTCCCGTTTGTACTGGTCCCACCTCCCCCAGAACCGGTTCCAATGTCCAAGGAATTTGAATCCCTCCCCCTTGCACCATTCCTCTAGCCACGTATTCATTTGAAATATCCTCCTATTTCTACTCTGACTAGCACGTGGCACTGGTAGCAATCCTGAGATTACTACCTTTGAGGTCCTCTTTTTTAATTTACCTCCTAACTCCCTATATTCTGCTTTTAGGACCTCATCCCGTTTTTTACCTATATCGTTGATGCCTATGTGCACCACGACAACTGGCTGTTCGCACTCCCCCTCCAAAGTGTTCTGTAGCCGCTCCGAGACGTCCTTGACCCTTGCACCAGGGAGGCAACACACCATCCTGGAGTCTCGATTGCGGCTGCAGAAACGCCTATCTATTCCCCTTACAATTGAATCCCCTATCACTATAGCTCTTCCACACTTTTTCCTCCCAGCCTGTGCAGCAGAGCCACCCATGGTGCCAGGAAGTTGGCTACTGCCGCCTTCCCCTGATAAGTCATCCCCCCCAACAGCATCCAAAGTGGTATATCTGTTTGAGAGGGGGATGGCCACAGGGGACCCCTGCACTACCTGCCTGCACCTCTTACTCTGCCTGGTGGTCACCCATTCACTTCCTGCCTGTACACACTTTACCTGCGGTGTGACCAACTCACTAAACGTGTTATTCACGACGTTCTCAGCATCGCGAATGCTCCAATATGCATCCATCTGCAGCTCCAGCGCCGTAATGCGGTCCGTCAGTAGCTGCATCTGGATACATTTCCCACACACATGGTCGTCAGGGACACAGGAAGTGTCCCTGATTTCCCACATATTGCAGGAGGAGCATATCACGGCGCTGAGCTCTGCTGCCATGACTTACCCTTTAATTAATTAATTAAAATTAAACTAATTGAATCCCACCAATTTCACTTCAATTAAATGATATACTCAAGGGCCCTTGCTTAACAGCATTCCCCGCTACACCACAGAGACTCTAGAAACTATAAACCACAGAATTTAAAGTATGGAAAAAAGGAGAAAAAGAGAAATACTCACCAACCAATCACTTACCTGCTTTCTGGTGACGTCACACGTTGATTATTTTCTACTTCTCTCTCTCCCGCTCTCGGGGCTCAGATTGGTAAGCCGAAACTAATTTGGCAGGGGTTCATTCTTTCCTGACATGTATACCCTCGCATTTATGGTATCATCCTTGCAAATCTTCTCTGCACCCTCTCTGTGTGTGTCTGTCTCTCTGTGTCGGTCTCTCTGTGTCGGTCTGTGTGTCTCTCTGCTCTGCTCAACTCTGTGGCAAGGTGGAGCTTGAAGGCCCGATTCTCTCAGCGACAGCCTACAAACCACATCAGCGGCAAGATGGCCGAGTGGTTAAGGCGTTAGACTTAAAATCCAATGCGTTTATCCCCACGTGGGTTCGAGCCCCACTCCTGGTAACTCTTTAATTTAACGATCCATTTCCTGGTTTGTCATCTGCTGAATCCCCCTCAAACAATAATGAGATGTTTATCGATATGGAAAGAAAGATTTCATATTAATATGTCTTCAGCTGATTCTCCAACAATGAGATGTTTATAGATATGGAAAGAAAGATCACATGTGTAATTCTTAAAGTCTATTTTTGAATCTGCATTTTTCTCTCGCTCTCTCTGTCACTCTCAACGAACAAAGAGAAGGAATCGTGAAATGTTTTGTTATCTTTCAGTCTCCACCTCTCTCTGTCTCACTATCTGTGTCCCTCTCATTCTCTCACTCTCTCTTTTTCTCTCTCTCTGTTGCACATTTGTCATGCGCCTCCTTTTCTGTCTTTCTACCTGTCTGTCTCTCTGTCTGTCTCTCTGACTCTTTTATTTCTGTCTGTCTCTCTGTCTGTCTCTCTCTCTCTGCATGGCTCTCTGTCTTTCTCTGTCTGTCTCTCTCTGTCTGTCTTTCTCTGTCTGTCTGTTTCTCTCTCTCTCTCTGTCTGCCTCTCTCTCTGCCTCTCTCTGACTGTCTCTCTCTTTGTCTCTGTCTCTGTCCGTGTCTCTCTCTCTGTCTTTCTCATTTGTCCAGTTCTGGTTAAAGCTCGATTCTTGCTCTGGCAGACTCTGTGTGCGTCAGTTCCTCGTTAGTATAGTGGTGAGTATCCCCGCCTGTCACGCGGGAGGCCGGTTCAATTCCCCGACGGGGAGGACGATTTTAACATCCCAAATTTTAAACCTTTCGGCACCTCCTTAAAATCCTCCCAGGTAAAGCAGAACCGAAAAAAATCACCGAAATTATTTTTAAAAAATTTACTGGCATACGAAGAACTGTATAACAACTTCCTGCACCAGTTCCTCGTTAGTATAGAGCTCTGTCTCCGTTTCCCTTTTGTGTGGAGGAGGGAGAGAGTGACAGAGAGAAAGAGATTAACAGGGTTACGGACAAAAAGCGGTGGTGTGGGACTAAGCACGACGGCTCTTTCAAAGAGACAGCACAGGCACGACGGGCCGAATGGCCTCCTTCTGTGCTGTAAGAATCTATGAATCCATGACACTCAGAAAAGCTAATGAGATATACACACACAAAGAGAGCAAACACACATGTCCATGTTTGTGTGTGTTTGAGTCTTTGTCTCAGCACTGCATAACTACTTCCTCTACCAGGTCCTTGATAGTATAGTGGTGAGGATTCAAATCCCCGACAGGTTCTGTCTCTTTGTGTCTCCCTTTCACTCTCTCGCTCTTTGTTTCCCTCTCCTTGATCACTCCTCCCTCTGGGGCTGGTGAATGAGCCCAGGTCTGTTCACAGCGCCATTCTTGCTCTGTGCTTCTGCAGCGAATGCACGGCAGTGACTTTCCTTAGTTTAGTGGAGTATCCCCGCCTGTTGCACCGGTGAGCGGGGTTCTGCGATGGGGCGAAATGCGTCTTTATGATGTGAAATAGTACTTAAATTGCTTCATGTTAAAAAGTGAGGGAAAAACATAGAAGAGTAAAAAAAAGGCGGGCGGAGATTGACTTTTTGGGAATTTTCTTAAGCGGAGACTGTTTCGGGACTGAGTGCTCTTATGCTCCAGAGCGATGGATGATTGCAATTTTATCCGAGCAACATTTGAAGGCTGGCAGACTCAGCAGTCGTGGCCGAGTGGTTAAGCCGATAGACTCGAAATCCATTGGGGTCTCACCGCCTAGGTACGAATCCTGCTGACTACGGTTCCAGCATTTTTCATCCCATTTTATTTCAAAATGTAACCGAATCCCTGGAGAACTAATCCTGAATTTGTCCGAATTAAATCCCACACCTTTCAACACCTCGAGTTTTTTTTCACATTTTCATTGATCAGCAAGGATTCACCAATATACGGTCTGAAATAGAACAAAAATCAGGCAAATTAGCGACAGTGTTTCTCTCTGCCTGTCTGTCTCTCTCGATATCTAAGTCACTCTATGTGTGTGTCTCTCTGTGTTTATGTGTGTGTCTCTCTGTTTATGTCTCTGTGTCTATGTGTGTGTCTCTCTGTTTATGTGTGTGTCTCTCTGTGTCTGTCTGTGTTTATGTGTGTGTCTCTCTGTGTCTGCCTGTGTCTATGTGTGTGTCTCTCTTTTTATGTGTGTGTCACTCTGTGTCTGTGTTTACTCTCAACTAACAAAGAGAAGGAATTATGAAATGTTTTTATATCTTTCAGTCTCCACCTCTCTCTGTCTCACTATCTGTCTCTCTGTCTCCCTCTCATTCTCTCACTCTCACTTTGTCTGTCTCTCTGTCTTTCTCTGTCTGTCTCTCTTTGTGTCTCTCGATCTTTGTTTCTCTGTCTCTCTCTTTGCCTCTATCTCTCTCTTTGTCCCTGTATCTCTCTCTGTCTGTCTCTCGATCACTCTGTCCAGTTCTGCTCACAGCTCGAATTTGTTCATCCCTGTTTGGCATAAAAATAAAACAAAAAAGGTGACTCAACCGTGGCTAACACGGGAAATTAGGGATAGCAAAAGATCCAAGCAGAGGACATATAAATTGGGCAGAAAAAGCAGCAAACCTGAGGTTTGGGAGCAGTTTAGGATTATGCAAAGGAGGACAAAAGGATTAATTAAGAGGGGGACAATAGAATATGAGAGTAAGCTTGCAAGGAACATACAAACTGATTGTAAAAGCTTCTACAGATATGTGAAGAAAGAAAGATTGATGAAGTCAAGCGTAGGTCCCTTGCAGTCAGAATTAGGGGAATTTATAATGGGGAACAAAGAAATGACAGACCAATTAAATACATACTTTGTTTCTGTCTTCACAAAGGAGGACACAAATAAACTCCCAGAGATGTCGGGGAACATAGGGTCTAATAAGAGGGAGGAATTGAATGAAATCATTATTTGTAGGGAAATGGTGTTAGGGAAATTGACGGGATTGAAGGCCGATAAATTCCCAGGGCCTGATAATCCACATCCTAGGGTACTTAAGGAAGTGGCCCTAGAAATAGTAGATGCATTGCTGGTCATCTTGCAAAATTCTATGGATTCTGGAACAGTTCCCATGGATTGGAGGGTAGCTAATGTAACCCCACTATTTAAAAAAGTTGTTAGAGAAAAGACGGGGAATTATAAGCCTGACATCGGTAGTGGGGAAAATGCTAGAGTCCATTATAAAAGATGTAATAACAGAGCACTAGAAAACAGTGCCAGGATCGGACAAAGTCAACATGGATTAACAAAAGATAAATCATGCCTGACTAATGTACTGGAATTTTTTGATTATGTAACTGGTAGAATAGATAAGGGAGAACCAGTGGATGTGGTGTATTTGGACTTTCAGAAGGCTTTCAATAAGGTCCCGCATAAGAGATTAGCGTGCAAAGTTAAAGCACATGGGATTGGGGGTAAGGTACTGATTTGGATAGAGAACTGGTTGGCAGTCAGGAAGCAAAGAGTTGGAATAAACGGGTCTTTTTCCAAGTGGCAGGCAGTAACTAGTGGGGTACCGCATGGATCGGTGCTAGGACCCCAGCTATTCACAATATATATTAATGATCTAGATGAGGGAACTATATGTAATATCGCTAAGTTTGCAGACGAAACAAAACTGGGTGGGCGTGTGTGCTGTGAGGAGAATGCAGAGAAACTCCAGTATGATTTGGACAGGTTGGGTGATTGGGCAGATGCATGGCAGATGCAGTATAATGTGGACAAATGCGATGTTATCCACTTTGGTGGCAAAAACCGGAAGACAGATTATTATCTGAACGGCAATAGATTGTGAAAAGGGGAAGTGCAACGAGACCTGGGAGTCATTGTGCAGCAATCGCTGAAGGTAAGCGTGCAGGTGCAGCAGGCGGTTAAGAAGGCAAATGGTATGTTGGCCTTCATAGCGAGAAGATTCGAGTACAGGAGCAAGTATGTCTTGCTGCAGTTGTACAGGGCCTTGGTGAGACCACACCTTGAGTATTGTGTGCAGTTTTGGTTGCCTTATCTGAGGAAGGATGTTCTTGCCACGGAGGGAGTGCAGCGAAGATTCACCAGACTGATACCTGGGTTGGCAGGAATGACGTCTGAAGAGAGATTGGGTCGATTAGGCTTATATTCGCTCGAGTTTAGAAGAATGAGAGGGAATCTCATTGAAACTTATAAAATTCTAACAGGACTAGACACAGGAAGGATGTTCCCGATGGCGGGGGAGTCCAGAACCAGAGGTCACAGTCTAAGGATAAGGGGTAAGCCATTTAGGACAGAGATGAGGAGGAATTTCTTCACCCAGAGAGTGGTGAACCTGTGGAATTCTCTACCACAGAAGACAGTTGTGGCCAATTCATTAAATATATTCAAGAAGGAGTTAGATATATTTCTTAAGGCTAAAGGGATCAAGGTATATGGGGAGAAGGCAGGGACAGGGTACTGAATTTGGATGATCAGCCATGATCTCATTAAATGGCGGAGCAGGCTCGAGGGGCCGAATGGCCTACTCCTGCTCCTATCTTCTATGCTTCTGTGCTCTGACAGACTCTGTACCTGTCAGTTCCTCGTTCGTATAGTAATGAGTCTCCCCGCCTGTCACGTGGGAGACCGGGGTACAATTTCTTGACGAGGCGGATGCTTTTTAACATCCCCAATTTTAAACCTCTGTGCAGCTCCTTAAAGTCCTCATGGAAAAGTAGGACATAAAAAAAATCAATGTCATAAGCCTCCTTTTTTGTCTCTGTCTGTCTGTCAATCTCCGTCATCGTCTCTCAGTCTCTCTCTCTCTGCCTCTCTTTCTGTCGATCTCTCTCTGTCTCGCTCACTCTCTTTGTTTCTGACTATCTCTGTGCCTCTGTCTCTCTCTTTGCCGCTGTCTGTCTCTCTGTGTATTTCTCACTCTATCCAGTTCTGTTAACAGTTCTGACGGCGATTTGTCAGTTCCTCGTTAGTAAAGTGGTGAGTATATCCGCCTGTCACGCGGGAGACCGGGGTTCAATTCCCCGACGGGGGGGGGGACATTTTTAACAACCCCAATTTTAAACCTTTGTGCAGCTCCTAATAATCCTCCCTGGAAAAATAGAAGAGAAAAAAATCAACGGAAATAATTTTAAAAGATTTAATGTCATATGATGAACTGTATAACAACTTCCTGCACCAGTTCCTCTTTAGTATGGAGCTCTCTCTGTTTCCCTCTCCCTTTTGTGTGGGGCGCGGAGGAGGGAGAGAGGGATTCGTCTGTCTGTCTCTCTCTCAGTATGTCTGTCTCCCTGTCTGTCTCTCTTTCAGTTCCTCGTTAGTTTAGTGGTGAGTATCCCCTCCTGTCATGCTGAAGCCTGTTAAGCCGAGATTTAATTCCCTGACGGAGAGGAAGTATTATTAAAAAATCGAATTTTAAATCTTTGTGCAGATTCTTAAAATTCTCCTTGGAAAAGTGGAAGAGAAAAAAAATCCACTTTTAGAATTTGATTGATTGTTTGGAGATTGGATGCTTGGTGCCCGACTGGTGTAGAGCGATGGGCCGTTGCGATTTTAACTGGGCAGCCTTTCAAAATTCAACAAACTCCCAGTAGGTTTAATCGGGAGTGACAAGGATTAACATTCCACGGATTGTAACACCTCGACTTTTGAATTGATTTGCAAGATTTGACGAAATCTACGGCTGAAATACAACAACAATCAGACAAATTACCGACAGTCTGTCTCTGTATGTCTAAGTCACTCTGTGTGTCTGTCTGTGAATGTCTGTGTCTGTCTCTCTGTATGTCTCAGTCACTCTGTGCGTCTGTCTGTGAATGTCTGTGTCTGTCTCTCTGTATGTCTAAGTCACTCTGTGTGTCTATATGTGAATGTCTGTGTCTGTCTCTCTGTATGTCTAAGACACTCTGTGTGTCTGTTTGTGTGAGTGTCTGTCTATCTGTGTATGCGTGTGTCTGTCTGTGCATCTGTGCGTGTCGGTGTTTGAGTCTTTGTCTGAAGCAATGAATAACTACTTCCTCTACCAGGTCCTTGGTGAGGATTCAATTCCCCGACAGGTTCTCTCTCTGTCTCTCCTTCTGGGTCTCTCTCTCAGTCTTTCTTTCTCTGTCTGTCTCTTTATCCCTCTCTCAGTCTCTTTCTCTTTGTGTCTCTCTTTCTCTCTCTGTTTCTCTCTCGCATCTTTGTTTCCCTCTCCTTGATCACTCCTCCCTCTGGGGCTGGTGAATGAGCCCAGGTCGGTTCACAGCGCGATTCTTGCTCTGTGCTTCTAAAGAGAATGCACAGCAGTGCCCTCCGTCAGTTCCTCGTTAGATATAGTGACGTATCCACGCCTGTTACTGCACGAGAGCGGGGTTCAATTTCCTGTCAGGAAAAAAGCATTTTTAAGATGTCAAATTGGATTTCTATTTCCAGGTGTCGCTTCATGTTAAAAAGCTACAGTGATAAATTGAAGTGTGAAAAGATGCGAGAGGTGATTGTCTATTTGAGAATTTTCTTGAGCGGAGACTGTTTAGGGACTGAGTGCTCTTATAGGGCAGAGCGATGGATGATTGCGATTTCATCTGAGCAACATTAAAATCCGCACAGACCCAGTCTTCGTGGCCGAGTGTTTAAGGCGGTGGACTAAAAAATCCATTGAGGTTTCCCCACGCAGGTGCGAATCCTGCCGAGTACGATTCCCAGCATTTTACATCCCATTTCATTTCAAAATGTAACCAAATCCCGGCAGAACTAATCCTGAGTCAGGCGGAATTAAATCCCATACCTTTGAACAGCTCGAGATTTTTCTGGTTTTCATTGATCTGCAAGTATGCACGAAATTTACGGTCAGAAATAGAACAAAAATCAGGCAAATTACCGACAGTGTTTCTCTCTGCCTGTCTGTCTCTCTCGATGTCTAAGTCACTCTATGTGTGTGTCTGTGTTTATGTGTATGTCCATTTGTTTGTTTGTATGTTGGCTTTCTGTTTCTGTCTATATGTGTCTGCCTGTGTGTGTCTCTGTCTGTGTCTCTATGTGTCTGCCGGTCACTCGGGTAACCAGCGGGGATACTTTTCTCAGCCTTCACGTCCTTCCTAAAGTGTGGTGACCCAGAATTGGACACAATACTCCAGCTGTGTCCGAACAAGTGTTTTATTTAGGTTTAGCATAACTTCCTGTCTTGTGTACTCTGTGCCTCCATTTATAAAGCCCAGGATCCCATCTGCTTTATTATCTGCTTTGTTATCCTGCCCTGCCACCGAGGAAAGCTCTGCTCTGCTCAACTCTGTGGCAGGGCGGGGCTTGAAGTCCCGATTCTCCCAAAGACAGTCCACGCATAGTGCTAGCACCAGGATGGCCGAGTGATTAAGGCGTTGGACTTAAAATCCATCTGGGTTTATGCCCGCGTGGGTTCGAACCCCATTTCTGGTAAATCTTAAATTTACGACCCATTTCCTTTCTATCCTGCTCAGTAACACTTGTTTGTCATCTGCTGATTCCCCATCAAACAAGCAATGCGATGTTTATAGATATGGAAAGAAAGATTTCATATTTATATTTAATTTTTAAAATGCTAATTTGGCATCTGCTGAATCTGCATTTTTCTCTCACTCTCTCTCTGTCACTCTCAACTAACAAAGAGAAGGAATCGTGAAATGTTTTTATATCTTTCAGTCTCCACCTCTCTCTGTCTCACTTTCTGTCTCTCTGTCTCCCTCTCATTCCCTCACTCTCTTTCTGTCTCTGTCTGTTACACATTTGTCATACGCCTCCATTTTTGTCTCTCTCTCTGTCTGTCTGTCTCTCTGTCTGTCTCTCTGTCTGTCTGTCTCTCTCTTTGCCACTCTCTGTCTCTCTGTCTCTGTCTCTCTGTCTCTTTCTTATTCTGTCCAGTTCTGTTGAAAGCTCGATTCTTGCTCTGACAGATTCTGCATTTATCAGTTCCTCGTTAGTATAGTGGTGAATTTCCCCGCCTGTCACGCGAGGGACCGGGGCTCAATTCCGCGACGGAGAGTACGATTTTTATCAAACTCAATTTTAAACATTTATACAGGTTCTTAAAATCCTTCTCTCCAGAACAGAAAAATATCCACTTTTGGATTGGAGACTGGATTCTTGGTGCCCGCCTGGTGTACAGCTGTGAACCATTGTGTTTCTAACCGGGCAGCATTTCAAAAATAAACAAACTCCCAGTCGGTTTAATCGTCAGTTACAAGATTTAAAATTCGACGGATTGTAACACCTCGACTTTAAAATTGATCTGCAAGATTTGACGAAATCTGCGACAAATATCAAGCCTAATTACCAACAGTCTGTCTGTCTGCGAATGTCTGTGTACATTTGTGAGTGTGTTTCACTCTCTTTCTTTGTGTGCATGTCTGTCTTTTTTTTTATTCGTTTATGGGATGTGGGCTTCGCTGGCAAGGCCGGCATTTATTGCCCATCCCTAATTGCCCTTGAGAAGGTGGTGGTGAGCCTCCTTCTTGAACCGCTGCAGTCCGTGTGGTGAAGGTGCTCCCACAGTGCTGTTCGGGAGGGAGTTCCAGGATTTTAACCCAGCGACGATGAAGGATCGGCGATATACTTCTAAGTCAGGATGGTGTGTGACTTGGAGGGGAACTTGGAGGTGGTGGCGTTCCAATCCGCCTGCTGCCCTTGTCCTTCTAGGTGGAAGAGTTCGCGGGTTTGGGAGGTGCTGCCGAAGAAGCCTTAGCGAGTTGTTGCAGTGCATCTTGTAGATGGTACACACTGCAGCCACGGTGCGCCGGTGGTGGAGGGAGTGAATGTTTAAGGTGGCGGATGGGGTGCCAATCAAGCGGGCTGCT
This sequence comes from Squalus acanthias, assembly GCA_030390025.1. Classification (NCBI taxonomy): domain Eukaryota; kingdom Metazoa; phylum Chordata; class Chondrichthyes; order Squaliformes; family Squalidae; genus Squalus; species Squalus acanthias. The sequence goes on from JASTWF010000178.1 coordinate 516,984, forward strand.
TTGTCCTGGATGGTGTCAAGCTTCTTCAGTGTTGCTGGAGCTGCACTCATCCAGGCAATTAGAGTGTATTCCATCATACTCCTGACTTGTGCCTTGTAGATGGTGGAAAGGCTTTGGGGAGTCAGGAGTTGAGACACTCGCCGCAGAATACCTAGCCTCTGACCTGCTCTTGTTGCCACAGTATTTATGTGGCTGGTCCAGTTAAGTTTCTGGTCAATGATGACCCCCAGGATGTAGATGGTGGGGGATTCGGCGATGGTAATGCCATTGAATGTCAAGGGGCAGCGGTTAGATTTTTGCTTGTTGGTGATAGTCATTGCCTGGCCCTTCTGTGGCACGAATGGTACCTGTCTCTCCCTGTGTCTGCCTGTGTTTATGTTTGTGTCTCTCTGTGTCTGTCTGTCTTTATGTGTCTGTCTATCTGTGTGTGTCTGTGTTTATGTGTCTGTCTCTCTGTGTCTGCCTGCATGTATGTGTATGTCGCCCTCATTCACTCTCTCTCTTTGTCTCTCTTTGTCTTTCCGTCTCTCTCTGTTACACATTTGTCATAAGCCTTCTTTTTTGTCTCGCTGTCGGTCTCTCTCTCTGTATCTCTCTCTCTCTTTCCTCTCATTGTCTCAGTCTGTCTCTCTCTGTCTGTCTGTTTTTATGTGTGTGTCTCTCTGTGTGTGCCTGTGTTTATGTGTGTGTCTCTCTGTGTGTATCTGTGTTTATGTGTGTGTCTCTGTCTGTCTTTATGTGTGTGTCTCTCTCTGACTGTCTGTGTTTATGTGTGTCTCTCTCTGTGTCTGTGTTTATGTGTTTCTCTGTGTCTGTGTTTATATGTGTGTCTCTCTCTGTCTGTCTGTGTGTGTCTCTCTGTGTCTGTGTTTAAGTGTGTGTCTCTCTGTGTCTGCGTTTATGTGTGTGTCTCTCTGTGTCTGTCTGTGTTTATGTGTCTGTCACTCTGTGTCTGTCTGTGTTTATGTGTGTGCCTCTCTGTTTCTGTCTGTGTTTCAGTGTGTGTCTCTCTGTGTCTGTGTTTATGTGTGTGTCTCTCTGTTTCTGTGTTTATGTGTGTCTCTCTCTGTGTCTGTGTTTATGTGTGTGTCTCTCTGTGTCTGTGTTTATGTGTGTGTCTCTCTGTGTCTGTGTTTATCTCTCTGTGTCTTTCTGTGTCTGTCTTTGTTTATGTGTGTGTCTCTCTGTGTCTGTGTTTATGTGTGTGTCTCTCTGTGTCTGTCTGTCTTTATGTTTGTGTCTCTCTGTGTCTGTCTGTGTTTAAGTGTGTATCTCTCTGTGTCTGTCTGTGTTTAAGTGTGTGTCTCTCTGTGTCTGTCTGTCTTTATGTGTGTGTCTCTCTGTGTCTGTCTATGTTTACGTGTGTGTCTCTCTGTTTCTGTGTTTATGTGTGTGTCTCTCTGTGTCTGTGTTTATGTGTGCGTCTCTCTGTGTCTGTGTTTATGTGTGTGTCCCTCTGTGTCTGTCTGTGTTTATGTGTGTGTCTCTCTGTGTCTGTCTGTGTTTATGTGTGTGTCTCTCTGTGTCTGTGTTCTGTGTTTATGTGTGTGTCTCTCTGTGTCTGTGTTTATGTGTGTGTCTCTCTGTGTCTGTCTGTGTTTATGTGTGTGTCACTCTGTGTCTGGCTGTGTTTATGTGTGTTTCACACTGGGTCTGTCTGTGTTTATGTGTGTGTCTCTCTGTTTCTGTCTGTGTTTAAGTGTGTGTCTCTCTGTGTCTGTCTGTCTTTATGTGTGTGTCTCTCTGTGTCTGTCTGTGTGTCTCTCTCTGTCTCTCTGTGTTTATCTGTGTTTATGTGTGTGTCTCTCTGTGTCTGTGTTTATGTGTGTGTCTCTCTGTTTCTGTGTTTATGTGTGTGTCTCTCTGTGTCTGTGTTTATGTGTGTGTCTCTCTGTGTCTGTGTTTATGTGTGTGTCTCTCTGTGTCTGTGTTTATGTGTGTGTCTCTCTGTGTCTGTGTCTATGTGTGTGTCTCTCTGTGTCTGTCTATGTTTACGTGTGTGTCTCTCTGTGTCTGTGTCTATGTGTGTGTCTCTCTGTGTCTGTGTTTATGTGTGTGTCTCTCTGTGTCTGTCTGTGTTTATGTGTGTTTCTCTCTGTGTCTGAGTTTATGTGTGTGTCTCTCTGTGTCTGTCTGTGTGTCTCTCTAGTCTCTCTGTGTCTGTCTGTGTTTATGTGTGTGTCTCTCTGTGTCTGTGTTTATGTGTGTGCCTCCCTGTGTCTGTATTTATGTGTGTGTCGCTCTGTGTCTGTGTTTATGTGTGTGTCTCTCTGTGTTTATGTGTGTGTCTCTCTGTCTCTGTGTTTATGTGTGTGTCTCTCTGTGTCTGTGTTTATGTGTGTGTCTCTCTGTGTCTGTGTTTATGTGTGTGTCTCTTTGTGTTTATGTGTGTGTCTCTCTGTGTCTGTCTGTATGTCTACCGATCACTCATAAGTAGCGGGCATATTTTCCAAAGCCTTCACGTCTTTCCTCGAGTGTGGTGCCCCAGAATTGGACACAATACTCCAGCTGTGGCCGTACTAGTGTTTTATTTAGGTTTGGCATAACTTCCTGTCTTGTGTACTCTGTGCCTCCATTTATAAAGCCCAGGATCCCATCTGCTTTATTAACTGCTTTGTTAACCTGTCCTGACACCGAGGAAAGCTCTGCTCTGCTCAACTCTGTGGCAGGGTGGGGCTTGAAGCCCCGATTCTCACAGAGACAGTCCAGCGCTGCGAACAGCGCCAGGATGGCCTAGTGGTTAAGGCGTTGGACTTATGATCCAATGGGTTTATACCCGCGTGGGTTCGAACCCCACCCCTGGTAACTCCTGAATTGTAGATCAATTTGCTTTCGTCTTGCTCAGAGACACTCGTTTGTCATCTGCTGAATCGCCATCAAACAAACAAGGAGAGGTTTATAGGTATGGAAAGAGAGATTTCATACTTATATGTAATTCTTACAGTGCTATTTTGGCATCTGCTGAATCTGCATTTTTCTCTCACTCTCGCTCTGTCACTCTCAACTAACAAAGAGCTGAAATTGTGAAATGTTTTTATATCTTTCAGTCTCCACCTCTCTCTGTCTCACTATCTGTCTCTTTGTCTCCTTCTCATTCTCTCACTCTCTTTCTGTCTCTGTCTGTTACACATTTGTCACACGCCTCATTTTTTGTGTCTCTCTCTGTCTTTCTCTGTCTGTCTCTCTGTCTGTCTGTCTCTCTCTCTGTCTGTCTCTCTCTTTGTCACTCTCTGTCTCTCTTTCCCTGTCTCTCTCTCTCTGACTCTTTCTCACTCTGTCCAGTTCTGTTCACAGCTCGACACTTGCTCTGACAGGTTCTGTGTTTGTCAGTTCTTCATTAGTATCATTGTGAGTATCCCCACATGTCACGCGGACGACCGCGGTTCAATTCCCCCATGGGGAGGACGAGTTTTATCAACCCCAATTTTAAACATTTATACAGCTTCTTAAAATCCTTCTCGCCAGAACAGAAAAAAAATCTTTATGTCTCTGGCTGTTACACATTTGTCACACGCCTCCTTTTTTGTCTCTGTGTCTTTCTCTGTCTGTCTGTCTCTCTGTCTCTCTCTCTCGTTGTCACTCTCTGTTTCTCTGTCCCTGTCTCTGTCTCTCTCTCTCTTTCTCTCTTTCTCACTCTGTCCAATTCTGTTCACAGCTCGATTCTTCCTCTGACAGACTCGGTAGTTCCTCGTTAGTATAGAGCTCTCTCGCTGTTTCCCTCTCCATTTTGTGTGGGGCGCGGAGGAGGGAGAGAGGGATTTGTCTCTCTGTCTCTCTCTCTCTCTGAGTTTGTCTTTCTGTCTCTCTGTCTGTCTGTCTCCCTGTCACACTCTCCATTTCTGTTCACAGCCATAAGAACATAAGAACATAAGAAATAGGAGCAGGAGTAGACCAATCGGCCCCTCGAGCCTGCTCCGCCATTCAATGAGATCATGGCTGATCTGATCCAACCTCAACTCTAAAGAACACAAGAAGCAGGAGAAGGACCAGGCCACTCGGTCCCTGGGCCCGCTCCGCCACCCACAGGGCCTTGACCGATCCGAACTCAAACTCATGTCCAATTTCCAGCCCGCTCCCCGTAACCCATGATTGCCATTTTGTCTGAGCAACATTTAGTAACTCATGCAAACGTTAGTCGTGGCGGAGTGGTTAAGACGCTGGGCTAATATAATCTATTGGGGTCTCCCCACCAAGGTGCGAATCCTGCCGACGACGGTTCTCGCCATTTTTCGCCCATTTCATTTTAAAATGTAAGCAAACACCTGTAGAATTAATCCTGAGTTAGGAACAACTGAATCCCACACCTTCCAACACCTCGAGTCTTTTCACATTTTCATTGATCTGCAGGTATTCACCAAATGTACGGTCAGAAATAGAACAAAAATCAGGCAAATTAGCGACAGTGTTTTTCTCTGCCTGTCTGTCGCTCTCTATGTCAAAGTCGCTCTATGTGTACGTGTGTTTATGTGTGTGTCTCTCTGTGTCAGTGTTTATGTGTGTGTATCTCTGTGTCTGTCTGTGTTATGTGTGTGTCTCTCTGTGTCTGTGTTTATGTGTGTGTCTCTCTGTGTCTGTCTGTGTTTATGTGTGTGTCTCTCAGTGTCTGTGTTTATGTGTGTGTCTCTCTTTGTCTTTCTGTGTCTGTCTTTGTTTATGTGTGTGTCTCTCTGTGTCTGTGTTCATGTGTGTGTCTCTCTGTGTCTGTCTGTGTTTATGTGTGTGTCTCTCAGTGTCTGTGTTTATGTGTGTGTCTCTCTGTTTCTGTCTGTGTTTATGTGTATGTCACTCTGTGTCTGTCTGTGTTTATTTGTGTGTGTCTCTCTGTGTCTGTCTGTCTTTAAGTGTGTGTCCCTCTGTGTCTGTCTATGTTTATGTGTGTGTCTCTCTGTGTCTGTGTTTATGTGTGTGTCTGTCTGTGTTTATGTGTGTGTCACTCTGTGTCTGTCTGTGTTTATGTGTGTGTCTCTCTCTGTCTGTCTGTGTTTATGTGTGTGTCTCTCTGTGTCTGTCTGTGTTTATGTGTATGTCACTCTGTGTCTGTCTGTGTTTATGTGTGTGTCTCTCTGTGTTAGTGTTTATGTGTGTGTCTCTCTGTGTCTGTCTATGTTTATGTGTGTGTCCCTCTGTGTCTGTGTTTATGTGTGTGTCTCTCTGTGTCTGTCTGTGTTTATGTGTGTGTCTCTCTGTCTCTGTGTTTATGTGTGTGTCTCTGTGTGTCTGTGCTTATGTGTGTGTCTCTCTGTGTCTGTGTTTATGTGTGTCTCTCTCTGTGACTGATTTTATGTGTGTGTCTCTCTGTGTCTGTCTGTGTGTCTCTCTGTGTCTCTCTGTGTTTATGTGTGTGTCTCTCTGTGTCTGTTTTTATGTGTGTATCTCTCCGTGTCTCTCTGTGTCTGTGTTTATGTGTGTGTCTTTCTGTGTCTGTCTGTGTTTCTGTGTGTGTCTCTCTGTGTCTGTGTGTATGTGTGTGTCTCTCTGTGTCTGTGTTTATGTGTCTCTCTCTGTGTCTGTGTTTATGTGTGTGTCTCTCTGTGTCTGTGTTTATGTGTTTGTCTCTATGTGTCTGTGTTTATGTGTGTGTCTCTCTGTGTCTGTCTGTGTGTCTCTCTGTGTCTGTATTTATGTGTGTGTCTCTCTGTGTCTGTGTTTATGTGTGTATCTCTCCGTGTCTCTCTGTGTCTGTGTTTATGTGTCTGTCTTTCTGTGTCTGTCTGTGTTTCTGTGTGTGTCTCTCTGTGTCTGTGTGTATCTGTGTGTCTCTCTGTGTCTGTGTTTATGTGTGTGTCTCTCTGTGTCTGTGTTTATGTGTGTCTCTCTGTGTCTGTCTGTGTTTATGTGTGTGTCTCTCTGTGTCTGTGTTTATGTGTGTGTCTCTCTGTGTCTGTGTTTATGTGTGTGTCTCTCTGTGTCTGTGTTTATGTGTTTGTCTCTATGTGTCTGTGTTTATGTGTGTCTCTCTGTGTCTGTCTGTGTCTCTCTGTGTCTGTCTGTGTGTCTCTCTGTATCTGTCTGTGTTTATGTGTGTGTCTCTGTGTGTCTGTGTTTATGTGTGTGTCTCTCTGTGTCTGTGTTTATGTGTGTGTCTCTCTGTGTCTGTCTGTGTTTATGTGTGTGTCTCTCTGTGTCTGTGTTTATGTGTGTGTCTCTGTGTGTCTGTGTTTATGTGTGTGTCTCTCTGTGTCTGTGTTTATGTGTGTGTCTCTCTGTTTCTGTGTTTATGTGTGTGTCTCTCTGTGTCTGTGTTTATGTGTGTGTCTCTCTGTGTCTGTGTTTATGTGTGTGTCTCTCTGTGTCTCTCTGTCTCTCTGTATGTCTACTGATCACTCATAAGAAGCGGGCATACTTTCCAAAGCCTTCACGTCCTTCCTCGAGTGTGGTGCCCCAGAATTGGACACACTACTCCAGCTATGTCCGAACTAGTGTTTTATTTAGGTTTAGCATAACATCCTGTCTTGTGTACTCTGTGCCTCCATTTATAAAGCCCAGGATCCCATCTGCTTTATTAACTGTTTTGTTAACCTCTCCTGCCACCGAGGAAAGCTCTGCTCTGCTCAACTCTGTGGCAGGGTGGGGCTTGAAGTCCCGATTCTCACAGAGACAGTCCACAGACGCTGGCAGCGGCAGGATGGCCGAGTGGTTAAGGCCTTGGAATCAAAATCCAATGGGTTTATAACACCGTGGGTTCGATCCCCACTCCTGGTAGCTCTTGAATTGTAGATCAATTTGCTTTCGTCTTGCACAGTGACATTTGTTTGTCATCTGCTGAATCCCCATCAAACAAACAATGAGATGTTTATAAATATGGAAAGAAAGATTTCATACTTATATGTAATTCTTAAAGTGCTATGTTGTCATCTGCTGAATCTGCATTGTTCTATCACTCTCAACTAACAAAGAGATGGAAGTGTGAAATGTTTTGATATCTTTCACTCTCCACCTCTCTCTGTCTCACTATCTGTCTCTCTGTCTCCCTCTCATTCTCTCACTGTCTTCCTGTCTCTGTCTGTTACACATTTGTCACACTCCTTTTTTGTGTCCCTGTCTGTCTCTCTCTCTGTCTGTCTCTCTCTTTGTCACTCTCTGTCTCTCTTTCCCTGTCTCTCTCTCTCTCTGACTCTTTCTCACTCTGTCCAGCGCTGTTCACAGCTCGATTCTTGTTCTGACAGGCTCTGCATTTGTCAGTTACTCCTCAATATAGTGGTGAGTATCCCCGCCTGTCACGCGGGAGACCGGAGTTGATTTCCCCGATGGGAAAGGCGATTTTTATCAACCCCAATTTTAAACATTTATACAGCTTCTTAAAATCCTTCTCTCCAGAACAGAAAAAAAATCTTTCTGTCTCTGTCTGTTACACATTTGTCACACGCCTCCTTTTTTGTCTCTCTGTGTTTCTCTGTCTGTCTGTCTGTCTCCCTCGTTGTCACGCTCTGTCTCTCTGTCCCTGTCTCTGTCTCTCTATCTCTTTCTCACTCTGTCCAGTTCTGTTCACAGCTCGATTCTTGCTCTGACAGACTCTGTATCTGTCAGTTCCTCGTTAGTATAGAACTCTCTAGCTGTTTCCCTCTCCATTTTGTGTGGGGCGCGGTGGAGGGAGAGAGGGATTTTTCTCTCTGTCTCTCTCTCTCTCTCAGTATGTCTTTCTGCCTCTCTGTCTGTCTGTCTCCCTGTCTGTCTCTCTTTCTGTTTCTCACACTCTCCATTTCTGTTCACAGCCATGATTGCCATTTTATCTGAGCAACATTTAGGGGCTCATCGATCCGGTAGTCGTGGCCGAGTGATTAAGATGCTGGCCTAATAAATCCATTGTGGGTCTCCCCGCTCAAGGTGCGAATCCTGCCGACTACGGTTCTCACCACTTTTCATCCCATTTCATTTTAAAATGTAAGCAAATCCCTGTGGAATTAATCCTGAGTTAGGAGCAATTAAATCCCACACCTTCCAACACCTCGAGTCTTTTCACATTTTCATTGATCTGCAAGTATTCACCAAATATACGGTCAGAAATAGAACAAAAATCAGGCAAATTAGCGACAGTGATTCTCTCTGCCTGTCTGTCTCTCTCTATGTTTGGGTCTCTGTCTGTCTGAGTTTATTTTTATGTCCGTCTGTTTATCTCCATCTGTGTGTATGTGTGTCTTTCTGTTTCTGTCTATGCGTGTCTGTCTGTGTGTATCTGTCTGTCTTTATGTGTGTGTGTCTCTGTGTCTGCCTGTTGTTATGTGTGTGACTCTCTGTGTCTGCCTGTGTTTATGTGTGTGTCTTTCTGTGTCTGTCTGTGTTTATGTGTGTCTCTGTCTGTGTTTATGCGTGTGGCTCTCTGTGTCTTTCTGTGTTTATATGGGTGCCTCTCTGTGTCTGTCTGTGTGTCTCTCTGTGTCTGCCTGTGTTTATGAGTGTGTCTTTCTGTGTCTGCCTTGTTTATGTGTGTGTCTCTGTGTTTGTGTTTATGTGTGTGTCTCTCTGTGTCTTTCTATGTTTATTTCTATATCTCTCTGTGTCTGCCTGTGTTTATCTGTGTGCGTCTCTGTATCTGTGTTTATGTGTGTGTGTGTCTCTGTGTCTGCCTGTGTTCATGTCTGTATCTCTCTGTGTCTGCCTGTGTTTATCTGTGTGCGTCTCTGTGTCTGTGTTTATGTGTGTGCCTCTCTGTGTCTGTCTGTGTTCATGTGTGTGTCTCTCTGTGTCTGCGTGTGTGTCTCTTTGTCTTTGCTTTATTAACTGCTTTGTTAACATGTCCTGCCACCGAGCAAATCTCTGCTCTGCTCAACTCTGTGGCCGGGTGGGGCTTGAAGCCCCGATTCTCACAGAAACAGTCCAGACCTGAGACCAGCACCAGCCTGGCCGAGTGGTTAAGGCGTTAGACTTAAGTTCCAATGGGTTTGTACCCGTGAGGGCTCGAACCGCACTCCGGATAATTGTTTAATTTCATTTCGACCTTTTCAGTGACACTCGTCTGTCATCTGCTGAATCTCAAACAAACAATGAGATTTTTATAGATATGGAAAAATTTCATATTTAACTGCAATTCTTAAAGTGTTGTTTTGGCATCTGCTGAATCTGCATTTTTCTCTCACTCTCTCCCTGTCACTATCAACTAACAAGGAAAATGAATTGTGAAATGTATCTATACTTTTCAGTCTCCAACTCTCTGTCTCACTATCTGTCTCCCTCTCATTCTCTCTCTCTTTGTCTCTCTCTCTCTTTCTGTCTCTCTCTGTTACACATTTGTCATACATCTCCATTTTTGTCTCTCTCACTGTCTCTCTCTCTCTGTATCTCTCATTGTCTCTGTCTTTCTCTCTCTGTCTGTCTCTCTGTCTTTTTCTCTCTGTCTGTCTCTCTGTCTTTTTCTCTCTGTCTGTCTCTCTGTCTTTCTCTCTCTGACTGTCTCTCTGTCTTTCTCTCTCTGTTTGTGTCTCTCTGTCTCTCTATCTCTCTGTCTCACTCTCGGTCTTCCTCTGCCTCGCTCTCTTTCTCTCTCTCAGTCTCTCTCTGTCTTTGTCCCTGTCTCTGTCTCTCTCTTTGTCCCTGTCTCTTTCTCACCCTGTCCAGTTCTGTTCACAGCTCGATTCTTGCTCTGGCAGACTCGGTAGCTGCCAGTTCCTCGTTAGTGTACTGGTGAGCATCTCCGCCGATCACGCCACAGACGCGGGGTTCCCCCACGGGGAGTTAGCATTTATATCATCTAGAATTTTAAACCTTTGTGCAGCTCCTTGGAATCCTCCTTGGAACAGAAAACAATTGCCCTTTTAGAATTTGTTGGATTACAGACTGTTTGGATACTGGATTCTTGATGCCCGTCTGTTGTGGAACGATGGACCTTTGCGATTGAGCAGCTTTTCAAAATTCAACAAACTCCCAATAGGTTTAATCGGGAGTTACAGGGATTTAAATTCCACGGATTGCAACTGCTCGACTTTTGAATTGATCGGCAAGGTTTGATGAAATCTACGACAGAAATAAAACAACAATCAGACAAATTACCGACAGTCTGTCTCTCTGTATGTTTAAGTCAGTCTGTGTGTCTGTGTATGTTTGTGTCTCTCTCTGTGAATGTGTCTGGACCCAGGGGCGAGGGCGGGGCCCAGGGGAAGGACGAGCCCAGCAGCGAGGTCGAGGCCCAGGAGTGGTGCAGCGTGGAACAGCAGCGGGGTCGGAAGGACCACACTGCAGCCTCTGAAACCCAGGCAGAGAGGACCTGCGGCAAGGAGGGAGGAGGACAGTAGGAGTATGTTTGTGTGTGTGTGTGTGTGTGCTAGGCCGATGTAGCAGAGCCTGGTCTCCAATCGTCTTGGATCCCCTTGCCATTGGACCAAGACCTTGCTCTGTCAAGCCAGTGTGGTAACTGGCGTGCAACGGCCACCCCACGTTAAAAGAATCCACGCACAGGGATCTTCCACCTTTTAAAATGAAGTTCGGGACCTGGAACATCAGGACCCTCATAGACAACCCCAACAGAGAAAGACCGGAACGCCGCACTGCTATCGTTGCCCGGCAGCTCAGACATAGAAACATAGAAGATAGGAGCAGGAGTAGGCCATTTGGCCCCTCGAGCCTGCTCCGTCATTCAATGCGATCATGGCTGATCATCCAAGTTCAGTACCCTGTCGCTGCCTTTTCCCCATATCCCTTGATCCCTTTAGCCTTAAGAAATATATCTAACTCCTTCTTGAATATATTTAATGAATTGGCCTCTACTGCCTTCTGTGGTAGAGAATTCCACAGGTTCACCACTCTCTGGGTGAAGAAATTCCTCCTCATCTCAGTCCTAAATGGCTTACCCCTTATACTTAGATTATGACCCCTGGTTCTGGACTCCCCGACCATCGGGAACATCCTTCCTGCATCTAGTCTGTCTAGTCCTGTTAGAATTTTATAAGTTTCAATGAGATCCCCTCTTATTCTTCTAAACTCCAGCGAGTATAAGCCCAATCGACCCAATCTCTCCTCATACGTCATTCTTGCCATCCTAGGTATCAGTCTGGTGAATCTTCGCTGCACTCTCTCCATGGCAAGAACGTCCTTCCTCAGATAAGGCGAACAAAACTGCATATAGTACTCAAGGTGTGGTCTCACCAAGGCCCTGTACAACTGAGCAGACGTTTCGACATGGACATCGCCGCCCTAAGTGAGACCCGGTGGGCAGGGGAAGGCCAGCTCAAGGAGCAAGGCGGTGGCTACACCTTCTTCTGCAAAGGCAAAGCTGAAGAAGAACGCTGCCTCCATGGGGTAGGCTTCGCCATAAAAAATGAACCAGTTGAACGTCTCTGAGACTCTCCTAGCGGTATAAACGAACACTCATGACTCTTCGGCTCACCCTAGCCGGAACCATTGCGCTACGGTCATCAGTGCGTACGCCCCAAAACTGAAAGCCACAGACGAGACCAAAGAGGAATTCTACCCCAGCCTCGAACAATCCCTGTCCCGAGTCCCAACGGGTGACAAGCTGATCCTCCTTGGCGACTTTAACTCCAGAGTTGGAAAGGACACAGACCTCTGGGGAGGTGTGATGGCCTTGTCATAACCAACACCTTGTTCCATCAGAGCGACAAGTACAAGGCTTCATGGCAACACCCTCGCTCCAAGCACTGACATCTGCTGGACTACTTCATCGTCCGAGCGAGGGACCGCAAGGACGTCCGCATCACCCATGCCATGACAGGAGCTGACGACTGCTGAATAGACCACCGCCTAATCTGCTCTGTCATCGCCATCAATGTAGCCCCAAAACAGCGGCAGCAACAGAAGCAATGCCGCAGCAAAATCAATGCTGGAGCACTCAAAGACCCTGCTGAGAAAGCCCTATTCAGCCTATGCCTCACAACCAAACTGACGACTCCCAGTGATTCAGAGACACAGAGTGCCCACAGCGCCTGGTCTGCACTCAAGGCCTCCTTAATCAGCACCTGTTAAAAGACGCTCAGTCACTCGACCAGGAAACACCAAGACTGGTTGGATTGGAGACTGGATTCCTTGTGCCCATCTGTTGTAGATTGATGGACCATTGCGATTTTAATCAGCACCTGTGAAGAGACACTCGACCAGGAAACACCAAGACTGGTTCGAGGAGAACGACCAGGAGATCCAGGAGCTAAAAAGCCACAAGCACAAGGCATTCCTGATCTGCAAACAGCAACAGAACTCGAGAGCAAGAAAGCAGCTCTACAGACGCCTGAAGGCCGAGGTCCAACAAAAAACTCACGACCTAAAGAACAGATGGTGGGTGGAGAAAGCGCAATAGATCCAGCAGCTAGCCGACAACCACGATGTGCGTGGATTCTTTACCACAGTCAAGACCACCTACGTCCCAAGTACCCAAGGTCGTACCCCATTGCGGGCCAAGAGCGGAGAGGTACACATCAAGGACAGAGAGGCAGTCAGTGCCCGCTGGAAGTAGCACTTCGAAGATCTCCTTAACCGAGACGGTGAGAGGGGCTAGGAGGAAGCAGTCAGTGCAGGGATCCTCTGTGGTCGTTCCCCTCAGTAACAGGTATACCGCTTTGAATACTGTTGAGGGGGACGACTTACCAGTGGTAAGCCACGGTGACCGGATCTCCGGCGCTGGGTCCGTCCCTGTGGCTCAGAAGGGAAGGGGGGAGAGCAGGAGAGCAATAGTTATTGGGGACTCAATAGTCAGAGGGACAGATAGGAGGTTCTGTGGCAGCAAAAGAGACTCACGGATGGTATGTTGCCTCCCGGGTGCCAGGGTCCGTGACGTCTCGGACCGTGTTTTCAGAATCCTCAAAGGGGAAGGGGAACAATCACAAGTCGTGGTACACATCGGTACCAACGACATAGGTAGGAGAAGGGACGGGGATTTAAAACAGGAATTTAGGGAGCTAGGTTGGAAGCTGAGAGCCAGTACAAACCATGTTGTAATTTCTGGTTTGTTGCCGGTGCCACGTGCTAGCGAGTTGAGGAACAGGGAGAGAGTGCAGATAAACACGTGGCTGCAGGGATGGTGTAGGGGGGAGGGTTTCAGTTATGTGGATAATTGGAGCACATTCTGGGGAAGGTGGGACCTGTACAAACAGGACGGTTTGCACCTGAACCAGAGGGGCACCAATATCCTGGGAGGGAAATTTGCTACGGCTCTTCGGGGGGGTTTAAACTAATTTGTCAGGGGGATGGGAAAAAGGGCTGTAGTCCACGAGCCAGTGGTGAGTGTAGGGAGGTACTGAGGAGGGTATCAAGGTCGCAGGAATGTACCGGCAGACAGGAAGATGGCTTGAAGTGTGTCTACTTCAATGCAAGGAGCATCCGGAATAAGGTAGGAGAACTTGGAGCGTGGATTGGTACTTGGGACTACGATGTGGTGGCCATTACGGAGACATGGTTAGAACAGGGACAGGAATGGTTGTTGGAAGTTCCGGGGTATAGATGTTTCAGTAAGAGTAGGGAAGTTGGTAAGAAAGGTGGAGGAGTAGCATTGTTAATCAAGGATAGTTTAACAGCGGCAGAAAGGCAGTTCGAGGGGGATCTGCCGTCTGAGGTAATATGGGCTGAAGTTAGAAATAGGAAAGGAGCGGTCACGTTGTTAGGAGTTTTCTACAGGCCCCCAAATAGTAATAAAGATGTGGAGGAAGAAATTGCAAGCAGATTATGAATAGGTGTGGAGGTCACAGAGTAGTTGTCATGGGTGACTTCAACTTTCCAAATATTGATTGGAACCTTTATAGGTCAAACAGTTCGGATGGGATAGTTTTTGCACAGTGTGTGCAGGAGGGTTTCCTGACACAATATGTGGATAGGCCGACAAGAGGTGGGGCCACGTTGGATTTGGTACTGGGTAATGAACCGGGCCAAGTGTTTGATTTGTATGTGGGAGAGCACTTTGGAGATAGTGACCACAATTCGGTAACTTTCACTATTGCAATGGAGAGGGATAGGGCCATACGGCAGGGCAGGGTTTATAATTGGGGGAGGGGTAATTATGATGCGATTAGGCAAGAATTAGGGAGTATAAGATGGGAACAGAAACTATCAGGGAAAGGCACAAACGAAAAGTGGAGCTTTTTCATGGAGCAATTACTGCGTGTCCTTGATAGGTATGTCCCTGTCAGGCAGGGAGGAAATGGCCGAGTGAGAGAACCATGGTTCACAAAAGAGGTTGAATGTCTAGTCAAGAGGAAAAAGGAAGCGTATGTAAGGATGAGAAAACAAGGTTCAGTTGGGTCGATTGAGGGGTACAAGGTAGCAAGGAATGAGCTAAAAAAAGAGCTTAGGAGAGCAAGGAGGGGGCATGAGAAGTCCTTGGCGGGTCGGATCAAGGAAAACCCCAAGGCTTTTTACTCTTATGTGAGAAATAAAAGAATGACCAGGGTGAGGGTAGGGCCGGTCAAGGACAGTAGTGGGAACTTGTGCATGGAGTCAGAAGAGATAGGAGAGGTGATGAATGAATACTTTTCGTCAGTGTTCACCGAGGAGAGGGGCCATGTTCTTGAGGATGAGAGTGTGATAAAGGTGGATAGGCTGGAGGAGGTAGATGTTCTGAGGGAAGATGTTTTAGCAATTTTGAAGAACCTGAGGGTCGATAAGTCCCCTGGGCCAGATGGGATATATCCTAGATTCTTTGGGAGGCAAGGGAGGAGATTGCAGAGCCTCTGGCTTTGATCTTTGGGTCCTCACTGTCCACGGGGATGGTGCCAGAGGACTGGAGAGTGGCGAATGTTGTTCCTCTCTTCAAGAAAGGAAATAGGAATGACCCTGGTAATTATAGGCCGGTTAGTCTTACTTCGGTGGTTGGTAAGATAATGGAAAAGGTCCTGAGGGATAGGATTTATGACCATTTGGAAAGGGGCAACTTAATCAGGGATAGTCAACACGGATTCGTGAAGGGTAAGTCTTGCCTAACAAATTTGATTGAATTCTTTGAGGAGGTAACTAAGTGTGTAGATGAAGGTAGAGCAGTTGATGTCGTATACATGGATTTTAGTAAAGCGTTTGATAAGGTTCCCCATGGTCGTCTCATGAAGAAAGTAAGGAGTTGTGGGATAGAGGGAAATTTGGCCGATTGGATAAGTAACTGGCTATCTCATAGAAGGTGGTGGTGGATGGAACATTTTCGGACTGGAGACCAGTTACCAGCGGTGTGCCACAGGGGTTGGTGCTGGGTCCTCTGCTGTTTGTGATTTTTATCAATGACTTGGAGGAGGGGACTGAAGGGTGGATCAGTAAATTTGCTGATGACACCAAGATTGGTGGAGTAGTGGATGAGGTGGAGGGCAGTTGTAGGCTGCAAAGAGACATTGATAGGATGCAGAGCTGGGCCGAAAAATGGCAGATGGAATTTAACCCTGATAAGTGCGAGGTGATTCATTTTGGTAGGGCAAATTTGAATAAGGATTACAGGGTCAACGGCAGGGTTCTGAGGAACGTGGAGGAGCAGAGGGATCTGGGGGTTCATATCCACAGATCTCTGAAGGTTGCCACTCAAGTGGATAGAGCAGTAAAGAAGGCCTATGGTGTGTTGGCGTTTATTAACAGAGGGTTTGAGTTTAAGAACCGTGAGGTTATGCTGCAACTGTACAGGACCTTGGTGAGACCACATTTGTAATATTGTGTGCAGTTCTGGTCACCTCACTATAGGAAGGACGTGGAAGCATTGGAAAGAGTGCAAAGGAGATTTACCAGGATGCTGCCTGGTTTGGGGGGGAGGTCTTATGAGGAAAGATTGAGGGAGTTGGGGCTTTTCTCTTTAGAGCGGAGGAGGATGAGAGGCGACTTAATAGAGGTTTATAAGATGATGAGGGGGATAGATAGAGTGGATGTTCAGAGACTATTTCCTCGGGTAGAGGCAGCTGTTACAAGGGGGCATAACTATAAGATGCATGGGGGGAGATATAGAAGGGATGTCCGAGGTAGATTCTTTACTCAGAGAGTGGTTGGGGTGTGGAATGGACTGCCTACTGTGATAGTGGAGTCGGACACTTTAGGAACTTTCAAGCGGTTATTGGATAAGCACATGGAGCACACCAGAATGATAGGGAGTGTGATAGCTTGATCTTGGTCTCGGACAATGCTCGGCACAACATCGAGGGCCGAAGGGCCTGTACTGTGCTGTACTGTTCTATGTATTCTATGTATCTCTGTCTGTCTCTTTGTGTCTCCCTCTGTTTGTCTGTCTCTCCCTTTGTCTCTCTCTGTCTGTCTGTCTCTCTCTCCCTTTGTCTTTGTCTTCCTCTCTCAGTCTCCCTCTCTGTCTCTTTCTGTCTCTGTCTCTTTCTGTCTCTCTATCTCTTTCTCACTCTGACCAGTTCTGTTCTCAGCTCGATTCTTGCATTGCAATGTCCTTTGTTAGTGCAGTGGTGAGCATCCTTGCCTATCACAAGCTATGATCCGTAGTCCACATTCCCGTCAGCGCGGCGGCCTCATTAATTATATTTCTTGCTGTAGCGTCGTGTTATAAAGCTAAAGAGAAAAAAAGAAAAAGAAAAACTGCGAGAGAGATTGTCTCTGAGAATTTTCTTGAGCGGAGACTGTTCAGGGACTGAGTGCTCTTTTGTTACAGAGCGATGGATGATTGCGATTTTATCTGAGCAACATTTAATTTCTCGCAGACACAGTAGTCGTGGCCGAGTGGTTAAGGCGACGGGCTGGCAAATCCATTGGGATCTCCCCACAAAGGTTCGAATCGTGCCGACTACAGTTCCAGCATTCTTCATCCCATTTCATTTCAAATTGTAACCAAATCCCTGGGGAAATAATCCTGAGATAGGCGGAATTAAATCCCGCAACGTTCAACACCAGGCGATTTTTTATCATTTTCATCGATCTGCAAGTATTCACCAAATATACGATCGGAAATAGAACAAAAAACAGACAAATTAGCAACAGTGTTTCTCTCTGTCTGCCTGTCTCTCTCTATGTCTGAGTCACTGTCTGTCTGTGTTTATGTTTATGTCCGTCTGTTTACATCCATCTGTGTGAATGTGTGTCTTTCTGTTTCTGTCTATGTGAGTGTATGTTTCTGTCTCTCTGTGTGTGTCTGTCTTAGTCTGCCTGTTAATAATGTGTGTCTCTGTTAATGTGTGTCTCTCTCTGTGTCTCTGTGTCTTTCTCTGCTCTGCTCAACTCTGTGGGAGGGTGGGGCTTGAAGTCCCGATTCTCACAGAGACAGTCCCCAATAATTCGCGGCACCCGGATGGCCGAGTGGTTAAGGCGTTGAACTTAAGATCCAATGGGTTTATAGCACCGTGGATTCGAACCCCCACTCCTGGTAGCTGTTTAAGTGAGAGCAGGAAAAACAAAACAATCACTTTGTCTCTGTTTCTCGTTCTGTTCACAACTCGATTCTTGCTCTGACAGACCCTGTAGTTGTCAGTTCCTCGTTAGTATAGTGGTGACTATCCCGGCCTGTCACGCGGGTTACCGGGGTTCAATTCCCCGACGGGGAGGCCGATTTTTAACATCCCCAATTTTAAACCTTTGTGCAGCTCCTTAAAATCCTCATTAATTAATTCTTAAAATGCTATTTTGGCATCTGCTGAATCTGCATTTTTCTCTAACTCTCTCTCTTTCACTCTCAACTCAGAAAAAGATGCAATTGTGAAATGAATCTATACCTTTTAGTCTATCTCTCTGTCAATCTCTCCGTGTCTCTCTTTGTGTCTGTCTCTCTCAGTGGTGGATGCTAGGTGAATGTTTCCTTGGCTGGGGAGTCTAGAACCAGGGGCCACAGCCTCAGGAGAGAGGGTAGGACATTCAGGACTGAGATGAGAAGACATTTCTTCACACAGAGAGTGGTGAATCTTTGGAATTCTCTACCCAAGAGGGCTGTAGAGGCTCAGTGATTGGCTATATTCAAACAGAATTTGATAGATTTCTGACTAGTAAAGGGATATGGTGATTGGGCCGGTGAATGGAGTTGAGGCAGAAGATCAGCCATGATCTCATTGAATGGCGGAGCAGGTTCGAAGGGTGAATGGACTACTCCTGCTCCTATTGCTTATGTTCTCTCTCTATGTCTGTCTCTCTCACCTTGACTCTTTCTCTCGCTCTCTTTGTCTCTATCTCCCTCTCTCACTCTCACTGTCAGTCTCTCCCTTTGTCTCTATCTCTCTCTGTCTCTTTGTGTCTCCCTCTGTTTATCTGTCTCTCCCTTTGTCTCTCTCTATCTGTCTGTCTCTCTCTCCCTTTGTCTCTGTCTTCCTCTCTCAGTCTCCCTCTCTGTCTCTTTCTCTCTCTGTCTCTTTCTGTCTCTCTATCTCTTTCTCACTCTGACCAGTTCTGTTCTCAGCTCGATTCTTGCATTCCAATGTCCTTTGCTAGTGCAGTGGTGAGGATCCTTGCCTATCACAAGCTATGATCCGTAGTTCACATTCCCGTCAGCGTGGCGGCCTCATTAATTATATTTCTTGATGTAGCTTCGTGTTATAAAGCTAAAGAGAAAAAAAGAAAATGAAAAAAATGCGAGAGGAGATTGTCTCTGAGAATTTTTTTGAGAGGAGACTGATCAGGGACTGAGTGCTCTTTTGCTACAGAGCGACGGATGATTGCGATTTTATCTGAGCAACATTTAAATTCTCGCAGACTCAGTAGTCGTGGCCGAGTGGTTAAGGCGATGGAGTAGAAATCCATTGTGTGTCTTCCCGCAAACGTTCGAATCCTGCCGGCTATAGTTCCAGCATTTTTCCTCCCATTTCATTTCAAAATGTAACCAAATCCCTGGGGAACTAATCCTGAGTTAGGCGGAATTAAATCACACAACTTTCAACCCCTCGAGATTTTTCTCATTTTCATCTGAAGGCTTAATTTGAACTCATGTTAAATTAAAATAAATAATTCCTCGTTTCTGTATGAAATAGAATAAGAACCCAGGTGGAGAGATTAACATGGTTGAGAGTTGGGAACTTAGCAACATTCAAGGCCAGAATACAATATACAACTGTGAGAATAAGACAGTGGCCCCTTACTCAGGCAGCATATATACGTCATTGAATTGCTTTTAGTTTGTAGCTGACAAAGATAAGAAATATAACGAATTAATGGTTTAGTTTAAATTGACATAATTGTAATCATGTGATATTTTGTAACTATGTGATTAGACAATTCTTAAATAAAAGATGTAATTGACAATGGGAGGTCGAGAAGCTGTAGTCACCAGGCCGGGTAAGGTCTGTGACGCTCTCCCAGAGATCTCTGAATATTAAATAAACTGTTTTGCTTTTACCTATCAACACAGACTGGAGTGAAATAATTTCTCCCTAACAATCGGCGTAGTCGGCAGGATACTTCGGAGCTGAAAGACTGCCTGTACCAGTGAACAGGGTGAGTAGTCAAATCTTTGACCACCCAGAAATTGGGTCACTTGGCAGGGCGGTGTGACGGCGACGCAGTATCCAACGAATCTGGTGTCTGACGGGTAAGAAACAGTTTATTAAAACCTAGGTAGCGCATAAGGTGTTTGTAATATTGAAATAATAAGGTTAACCAAACGTATTAATAGTAGTTAAGATATTTGAAGCCTGATGTGTTATTTCGGACTGTATATGTCTCGAGGACCCATGCTGAGCCGAAATTAAGATGGCGATTGGGCCCCACGTGACGGCCAGAGTTAGTTGGGAATCCGAGACAGACAAAGAATCTGTAAGACCTCTCTGATGTGTTGCGTTGTGGGATCTGTTGGATTGTATGACGTGTTGTGATAATGTATTAATGGCTACATGTGAAAGGGGCCAAGAGTCTGCCCAAAACTCACCTCTGTGAGCAAGATTGTTCCAAGTCGGGGCCGCCACCATACTTATGGTGGACGATAGGCAGACCTCTGAAAACGAGTTACTAGGGTGGGCTGGAAAGCGGTAAGCTAGTAACGATATTAATACATTATGGAGAAAGGCGAGGAACTCGATTGGGGCCAGCCAGGATCCATGAGTCGGCTCTATGCCGAGGACCAAAACGGTTTGATTGATAAAATGAGGAAAGATGGGTGGGATCCATTAGGACTGGAATTTCAGTTCGTGAGAAAGTGTGTGTTAAATTGTAAAAGTTTTCCTAACTGTGAATGTTTAAGAAGTTACAGTATTTATTTTGTCCGAAAGACTGTCTTAAAAAAAAAGTGCCTGTCATTTTTGTTTCAGCTCCACCCACTCTTTTGTACAGAGAGCTAAAAGCTGTTTAACCCTTTGAAGACTTGTTTTGAATGATGGACAAGCGTGTGTTGTTTTAAGTTTGTTAATTGTTTTACAAAAAGTAAGCTTCAGCCTTGAAGTCACAGTTGCCAATATGCCTGGAAGAAAATGAATTTGAATGTTTACAAGGCATGGGTAATTGTTTCTTTGTTAATGTGGCTATGGTTTCTTTCTTTTCCAAGTGATACTGGTTAGTTTAAAAGAAAAATTTGATCTAGATTGAATTGGAGTTATTGAGGTTAATTAACCTATTAAAACCAGACTTTTATTGTGCACGGTGAAATTCTGGTTGGTGTAAATTTGTGTAGACCACATTGAATAAGATATTTAATGGTCTGAAACCAGACTTTAAAATATTTACAGTCTTGGATACAGAACGGGTTCTGATCCATACCATTGGCAGAGGAATCACAAGGGAAATTCGCCTTTACTGTCAGGGACATGAACCAGGGTCCCGCAGGGGTTCCACAATAATCCAAATATATTCCATCATGTACTGATTCAAGCCTTAGATGAGTTAGACCTATCAAAGTATCAGAGTGCCCTACTTCAATATGTCGATGACATAATGATTGCATCAGAGGATGCCAAAGGACATATGGGAGCATTACACTTAAGAAAGCTGGCTTTAAATTGAACCCAAAAAGGCACAGGTTGGACTGTCCAAAGTAAAGTATCGAGGACACGAAATTAACCAGGGGTATAAGGCACTCCTGCAGAAACAAAAGGCAGCCATAAAAGACATGCCAAGGCCAGTGACCATCCGGGGAGTGAGGAAAGTGTTGGGACTATTTAACTACTGCAGGAATTTTATATCAGACTTTGCAGGGAAAGCAGAGCCGATTCAACGGTTAGTTAAAGAGGGATCCAGTCGCGAAGGCAATGCCACGATGTGTGGCTGCAATAGATTGTGCCCCAAGAATTGAAAAAAAAACTTTGAACTACAATTTAAGTTAAGCTGGTGTGTAAAAACTGAGAACAACAAAAGTTTGTTTAACAAAAGATTAAGTTTCGGTCTAAGATTTAACCTTGGAGTCGCAGTTGCTATGGTGAAATCTTCCAAAGCAGTTTGATTTGATTTGCTTAAATGTGAAAAACTAATTTTTCTCCAGTTATATTCAATGTTTTTACAGTATTTTGGAAAGGCATCTGAAGAAAGGACAATAAGAAATATGATGTAATTTATGGTTTTCTACAAGCATGTACTAGTTTGTTTTGTTTTATCTGTTCTGTTCGTGTTTAGTTGAAGTGTGAAAACACAACTGTCTTTTCCGATCAGGAGAGTTTTTTTTAATTTACGTGAAATGACGCAATTGCGTGTGTCTGACAATTTTTCGCTCCGCCTGCAAAGGAGTTAACCCTTTCCACTGACAGCTGTTTAACTTATAGAAATGAAATTGAACATTGACAAAACCTGTCAGTTCAACAGTACTGCTGTTTGGATTTCGGGATAATTTTGAAATGACAAAATGGACTCAGGCACTATATATTGGGTTGCTTTTGGGAAAATAAAGATCCTCTAAAATAATGATAAATAAAAAAAACGTTACTTGTAATGCAATCTTAAATATTGTACTGGACAGTAAAGTTCCTCCAGGGCTCATGAATGAGATATGAATGGTAATTAATAGGATGTGTAAAATGGAGAAAGGAAGTGATTGAGGGTGTGAGATAGAAACAGGAGAATTACAACACCAATTGAGAATTTTCCAAACTTTCTAGTGAAAGTCAGGAAAGTGTAGTTAAGAATAGTAAATTGATAGCTTTCTCTTGGAGACATTTGTGTCCCTGCCTATAATGAACTTTTTAAGAAAACTGAATTTGATAGCCTGGCCACTATCCAAGACATCGGGACCATGCAGAGGAAGATGAACAAAGACCTCCAGACAATCTTTTGATAAGATACCTGAAAGCCCGAGAAAGGCACATGTGGCATGATGTGGCGATACCGATATGAGTGTGCAAATGTGATTTGTTACACGTGAGGCAGTTGCCATCCGGGAATGTATGGTGAATCTGCACTGAAGAATGGGTCTCAGTCTGCTCAGTTACTTGACAACAGCAAAACATGAAATGGTTAATGTGGTTCAGGAGAGCGAGACAACTTTTAAAGCATTGACACATACTCCATTGAGAAACTATCTAATTAATGAAACAATCAGAATAGAGTTAAATACACTGGTACCTGTTAGAGGGATTGAAATTTAAGTTGAAATGGAGAGTTACATGGAATCTGGATTGGGACAATTGAGGGCTAAGGAGAAATCATGTTTAGTAAGAATTAGCCAGAAGATGGATATGAGTAAAAGAGAGAGCTGGAGAATCTTTTAAGTCCATGATTTGTTGATTAGATGTCGCTTGAAATGATTGTAAGACTGAATTTAACTGTGACTGTAATAATTGTGTTTTGTAGGTAACAGAGCGTGGGAAAAACCAGTGCGAATCCAGTATGAGGTGGTTTTGGTGGTGCCTCCTGTGTCACTACTACTGCAATTACCATGCTTTATGTGTCTAACAGGACCTGTCCCATCAACCAACACGTTTTTAAGTATGAGCTACACAATTATGTGGCACAATTCGGATACTACATTCCCTGTTGTCTAAGGGTACCAGTGAGCTCATGATGCGACTGAACTCCTCCCTAAAGCCTTTTTATGATTTGGAGGAAGACAACTCGAGAATAGATATTGAAATTGACAGCATAGAGGACAACTCACACTGGTGGGATATTGGGCTTAATATATCAGCACACACTTAGATTTGTATTATTTCACACGCTGTGGTAGTTCTCCAACTTATAATGATAGTGTATTTGATATATGTAACCTATGTAGTAAGATACATAAGCCAATTGGGTACTCATGCCTATGACTAACCAGCACTAACAAATTAATTGAGCACACCGAAAGAGAAGATCCGAAGCAATATAGAGGAGACCCCAGGCGGGGTAACATCAGGAAAGATAGAAGAAACAGAGGATACCCCAGGCGGGGCAGAATTGGAACACCGGAACAATGAATTGAATTTGAGTAAGCGGTCAGAGGTTGCTCCTTCTCCTCAAAGGAATGGACTGTAAGGAAGGGAGAAATCTTCAAGACTCCCTACTAACTAACGCCCAAGTTGAGAGACCAATAAGAACTAGCTAGATTAGTCAAGAGCCGATTGTGAGAAGTCAATAAGGATATTTCTTTCTCAAAGAAGGGAATTGTAAGAAATAGCTGTTAGATTCAAAGATGGGTTTTAATTCTTAGAACAGAGACTGATAACATGCAGCCAGGAACGGATAGCAGATATGCATTCGGGGTAGTACATGACTATATGACAGCTTGGGAGAGACGAGGGTTTGTCACAACAGGTGGAGACCACATTAAACATCAACAACGGATAGAAGCCCTTTTAGAAGCCGCGAAGGCTCCCACACGGGCAGCAGTAGTAAAGATAAAAGCCCATCAGAAGATAGAAACCCTCAACAGGAGGGAAACAGAGCGGCAGATTTAGCAGCACAACAAGCATTAAAACAAGAAAGGGTTATAGAGACGGTAGCTAGTGTACAGGTGGAGGAGGTGGATATTAAAAGATTACTTAAGGACACCCCGCCTGGAGAAAAGCAGGAATGGTATCGTGTAGGAGGCAGAGAAGATGAAAAAGGGATTTGGCGGAAAAAGGGAAGGTACTAGCCCCCGTTTGCATTCGGCAAACGCTCTTGAACTTACACCACGGCAGTGACCACACTGGAAGGGGGGCAATGATTCATTTAATAGAACAAGAATGGTGGTGGCCAGGTGTAGGAAGGGATGTAGCGAAACACTGTCAGAGATGCCTGAGGTGTGCACAAAATAATCCAGGACGGCCGGTAAAAATACAGATGGCCCATCAGCCAAGACCAAGGGGTCCCTGGGAAAAGATACAAATAGACTTTACGGGACCCCTACCAATCTCAAGGGGAAAGGTATACTGCCTAGTGGTAATAGATCAATTCACGCGATGGGTGGAAGCTTTCCCCACACGAAACTGCACAGCTGCCACAGTGGCCCGGATAATGGCAGAGGAAATAATACCGCGATGGGGGTTCCTACTCAAATCGACTCTGACCAGGGAACCCATTTCACGGGAAAGGTAGTAAAGAATATCTGCGCGTGGATGGGAATAAAACAAAAATTTCACGTTCCCTACCGTCCTCAGAGCTCTGGGATGGTGGAACGAATGAATCGGACCCTAAAAACCGCATTAGCAAAGGCTCTGAGTGAAAACCACCAATTTTGGGTAGATGCTCTGCCCGCAGTCCTGATGAAATTACGAGCTATCCCTAATCGAACGACAGGCTTATCTCCCTATGAATTAATCACAGGGCGAGCAATGCAACTCCCTTATGGAATTATAACGGGAGGAGAGGAACTAGGACACTTACAGGACAGGATCCGCCGGTATGTCCTTGAATTAAGCAAGCAGTTAAAAGAAATGAGACAGCAGGTTAGAGAAAGACAGAAAGAAAAGGATAAAAATTTAGACTTGACTGCGTTAACAAACGTTCCCTCTGCAGGAACGAAAGTAATGGTTAAGGTCCTGCCTGCAAAGCCGGGGTTTGCCCCAAGATGGTTCGGTCCTTATCAAGTCCTTATCAGTGGGGACACGTGTGCCTGTATTGATATAAAGGGAATGGGAAGGTGGAAACACTGGACCCAGCTAAAGACCTATAACCCTTCACCAGTGTAGAAATGGACGCAACAAAACAAATACCGGGTATAAGGAGTGAGGAAGAGTGGATATCGTATACAGAATGGGAATGGCCCCTGGTAAGGGGATTGGTCTGGGCATTATACATCATTCTGATTTGCTTCACATTGGGTTGGAGTAAATGCGAGCGGAAATACGAATTAAAAGTGACCAGGAGTGGGTACGGTGGTGCAACCTTCACGTATGGGACGTGGAATCTCGGTACAATTCCAAACATGATCAGTGGAGGGCCATGGAAGGGTAAAATTATGATGATGAATAACGTATGGAGTAGGTTTGAAGCCTATAATAACACTTACTTCATATGTGGACATAAAGCTTACCCGTGGCTCCCCTACAATTGGACGGGGACTTGTTATCTGGGGTATGTCGTACCCTTTGTACATCACTGCCTAAACCTCAAGGAACACCCAGCCTATCGTTATAAACGAGAAATTACTGAGGCTGAAAGATACTTCGCGATCTATTTACCCCCATACGGAGTCGCGAGAGCTACTAAAGATATACGGTTGTTGGCAGAGGTTTTAGAACAGGTTGGGAATGATATAGCAGAAGCTCTAATAGACATTAACGCCGAGATGGTTGCGATAAGGACAGTGACGCTACAGAACCGAATGGAACTTGATTACCTCCCAGCAGAAAAAGGGGGAACACGTGCATTGATTGGGACAGAGTGCTGTACATACATTCCTGACAGTTCAGAAAATATAACTGATTTGGCTGAGCACATACAGAGGGAAGTTCGGAAGTTACACGAAACCGCAGGGGCAAACTGGTGGGAATGGTTGTTTGGGGGATCATGGGGTTCATATTTAATGCATGGACTGATAATTATTCTTGTAATTGGAATAACATTCTGTGTTACATTGATGATTTTAAATGCATGTTGTAAGGCAGCTATGGCCAGAATGGTGCCGGTTGCTGTAGTCAATATTGAACCAAACAATGAACAGCTACGACAGGATATCTATATGTAAAGCTCTTTTCTTTTCATACAGAGCACCAGACACCCGACACCAAGGATAGATAGAAGGGAGAGGCGAATTTATCAACACAGATATAATCCGGGGATGATCAATGCGGGAAAGAAGTCGGTATCCCTGACCAGAATTTTTAATTTGGTACGGGACCGAAAGGAGGGAGTGAAGGGGTTAATTTGAACACATGTTAAATTAAAATAAATAATTTCTCGTTTCTGTATGAAGTAGAATAAGAACCCAGGTGGAGAGATAAGCATTGTTGAGAGTTGGGAACTTAGCAACATTCAGGGCCAGAATACAATATACAACTGTGAGAATAAGACAGTGGCCCCTTACTCAGGCAGCATATATACGTCATTGAATTGCTTTTACTTTGTAGCTGACAAAGATAAGAAATATAACGAATTAATGGTTTAGTTTAACTTGACATAATTGTAATTATGTGATATTTTGTAACTATGTGATTGGACAATTCTTAAATAAAAGGTTGTAATTGACAACGGGAGGTCGAGAAGCTGTAGTCACCAGGCCAGGTGAGGTCTGTGATGCATCTCCCATAGATCTCTGAATATTAAATAAACTGTTTTGCTTTTACCTATCAACACAGACTGGAGTGAAATAATTTCTCCCCACTCATAGATCTGTAAGTATTCACCAAATATACGGTCGGAAATAGAACAAAAATCAGGCAAAATAGCAACAGTGTTTCTCTCTGCCTGTCTCTCTCTATGTCTGAGTCACTGTCTGTCTGTGTTTATGTTTATGTCCGTCTGTTTACAGCCATCTGTGTGTATGTGTGTCTTTCTGTTTCTGTCGATGTGTCTGTGTCTGTGTTTATGTGTGTGTCTTTCTCTTTAACTCTCAACTCAGAAAAAGATGGAATTGTGAATTCAGTCTCTCTCCTAGTCTATCTCTCCTAGTCTCAGTGTGTCTCTCTTTGTGTCTGTCTCTCTCAGTGGTGGATGCTAGGTGAATGTTTCCTTGGCTGGGGAGTCTAGAACCAGGGGCCACAGCCTCAGGAGAAAGGGTAGGACATTCAGGACTGAGATGAGAAGACATTTCTTCACACAGAGAGTGGTGAATCTTTGAAATTCTCTACCCAAGAGGGCTGTGGAGGCTCAGTGATTGGCTATATTCAAACGGAAGTCGATAGATTTCTGACTAGTAAAGGGATATGGTTATTGGGCCGGTGAATGGAGTTGAGGCAGAAGATCAGCCATCATCTCATTGAATGGCAGAGCAGGTTCGATAGGTGAATGGACTACTCCTGCTCCTATTTCTTATGTTCTCTCTCTATGTCTGTTCTCTCACCTTTACTCTTTCTCTCGCTCTCTTTGTCTCTGTCTCTCACTCTCACTGTCTGTGTCTCCCTTTGTCTCTATCTCTGTCTGTCTCTTTGTGTCTCCCTCTGTTTGTCTGTCTCTCCTTTTGTCTCTCTCTGTCTGTCTCTCTCTCCCTTTGTCTCTGTCTTCCACTCTCAGTCTCCCTCTCTGTCTCTTTCTCTCTCTGTCTCTTTCTGTCTCTCTATCTCTTTCTCACTCTGACCAGTTCTGTTCTCAGCTCGATTCTTGCATTGCAATGTCCTTTGTTAGTGCAGTGGTGAGCATCCTTGCCTATCACAAGCTATGATCCGTAGTTCACATTCCCGTCAGCGCGGCGGCCTCATTAATTATATTTCTTGCTGTAGCGTCGTGTTATAAAGCTACAGAGAAAAAAAGAAAAAGTAAAAAAACGCGAGAGGTGATTGTCTCTGAGAATTTTCTTGAGAGGAGACTGTTTCGGGACTGAGTGCTCTTTTGCTGCACAGCGATGGACGATTGCGATTTTATCTGAGCAGCATTTAACGTTTCACAGACCCAGTAGTCGTGGCCGAGTGGTTAAGGCGATGGACTAGAAATCCATTGGGGTCTCCCCGCTGAAGGTTCGAATCCTGCCGACTACGGTTCCAGCAATTTTCATCCCATTTCATTTCAAAATGTAACCAAATCTCTGGATAACTCATCCTGAGTTTGGCGGAATTAAATCCCACAACTTTCAACACCTCGAGGTTTTTCTTATTTTCATTCATCTGCAAGTATTCACCAAATATACGGTCGGAAATAGAAAACAAATCAGGCAAATTAGCGACAGTGTTTCTCTCTCTGTCTGAATCACTGCCTGTCTGTGTTTATGTCCGTCTGTTTACATCCATGTGTGTGTTTGGCTGTGTTAATCTGTGTGTTTCTCAACTCTGTAGCAGGTTGGGGCTTGAAGTCCCGATTCTCAGAGAGACAGTCCACAATCATTCACAGCACCAGGATGGCCGAGTGGTTAAGGCGTTGGACTTAAGATCCAATGGGTTTATGCCCGCGTGGGTTCGAACCCCACTCCTGGTAGCTCTTTAATTTAAGGAGAACAGAACAAAATCAATGTCATAGCATCCTTTTTTGCGTATTTCTGTCTCATTCTCTCTCTCAGTCTCCATTTGGCTCTGTCTGTCTCTTTGTCTTTGTCTGTCTCTGTCTCTCTCTGCGTCTCGGTCTCTGACCGTCTGTGTCTCTGCCTGTCTCTATGTCTTTTTCTGTGTCTCTTTCGCATTTGTCCAGTTCTTTTCACAGCCCGATTCCTGCCCTGATAGCCGTCCTATGCAACAATTCCTCGTTAGTATAGTGGTGAGTATCCCCGCCTGTCACGCGGGAGACCGGGGTTCAATTCCCCGACGGGGAGGAAGCATTTTTAACATTTCGAATTTTAAAACTTGATGCACATCCTTAAAATTCTCCTTTGTAAAATAGAACAGAAATAAATCATCTAAACTAATTTTAAAAGATTTACTGGCATATGAAGAACTGTATAACTACATCCTGCACCAGTTCCTCGTAAGTATAGAGTTCTCTCTCTGTTCACCTCTCCCTTTTGTGTGGGGCGCAGAGGAGGGAGAGAGTGACAGAGAAAAAGAGATTAGCAGGGTTACTGACAAAAAGCGGGGGTGTGGGACTGAGCACGACTGTTCTTTCAAAGAGGCAGCACAGACACGAGGGGCCGAATGGCCTCCTTCTGCGCTGTAAGAATCTATGAATCCATGACACTCAGAAAAGCTTCTTCAATAAGTGACATACACACTCACATACATTACATAGGATATACGGAACAGAATCAGGCCATTCGGCAATGCGAAGGAGGGAGAGAGACACAGAGAGAGTGATTGACAAAAATGGTGGCTTATGACATTGATTTTTTTCTGTTCTCTTTTTCCAAGGAGGATTTTAAGGAGTTGCACAAAGGTGTTAAATTTGGGATGTGAATAATCATCCCGCCCGCCGGTCTGTCCACAGCGCGATTCTTGCTCTGCGCTTCTGCAGTGAAGGCAATTCAATTCAATTCGCGGCGGCCTTCTTAGTTATATTTCTTGCTGTAGCGTCGTGTTATAAAGCTACAGAGAAAAAAATAAAAATAAAAAAAACGCGAGAGGTGATTGTCTCTGAGAATTTTCTTGAGCGGAGACTGTTTAGGGACTGAGTGCTCTTTTGCTGCACAGCGATGGATGATTGCGATTTTATCTGAGCAACATTTAACCATTCACAGACCCAGTAGTCGTGGCCGAGTGGTTAAGGCGATGGACTAGAAATCCATTGGGGTCTCCCCGCGCAGGTTCGAATCCTGCCGACTACGGTTCCAGCAATTTTCATCCCATTTCATTTCAAAATGTAACCAAATCTCTGGGAACTAATCGTGAGTTTGGCGGAATTAAATCCCACAACTTTCAACACCTGGAGATTATGCTCATTTTCATTCATCTGCAAGTATTCACCAAATATACGGTCGGAAATAGAACAAAAATCAGGCAAATTAGCGACAGTGTTTCTCTCTCTGTCTGAATCACTGCCTGTCTGTGTTTATGTCCGTCTGTTTACATCTGGCTGTGTTAATGTGTGTGTTTCTCAACTCTGTAGCAGGTTGGGGCTTGAAGTCCCGATTCTCAGAGAGACAGTCCACGGTCATTCACAGCACCAGGATGGCCGAGTGGTTAAGGCGTTGGACTTAAGATCCAATGGGTTTATGCCCGCCTGGGTTCGAACCCCACTCCTGGCAGCTCTTTAATTTAAGGAGAACAGAACAAAATCAATGTCATAGCCTCCTTTTTTGCGTATTTCTGTCTCATTCTCTCTCTCAGTCTCCATTTGGCTCTGTCTGTCTCTTTGTCTTTGTCTGTCTCTGTCTCTCTCTGCGTCTCGGTCTCTGACCGTCTGTGTCTCTGCCTGTCTCTATGTCTTTCTCTGTGTCTCTTTCGCATTTGTCCAGTTCTTTTCACAGCCCGATTCCTGCCCTGACAGCCGTCCTATCCAGCAATTCCTCGTTAGTATAGTGGTGAGTATCCCCGCCTGTCACGCTGGAGACCGGGGTTCAATTCCCCGACGGGGAGGAAGCATTTTTAACATTTCGAATTTTAAAACTTTATGCACATCCTTAAAATTCTCCTTTGTATTATTACAGAAATAAATCATCTAAACTAATTTTAAAATATTTACTGGCATATGAAGAACTGTATAACTACATCCTGCACCAGTTCCTCGTAAGTATAGAGTTCTCTCTCTGTTTACCTCTCCCTTTTGTGTGGGGCGCAGAGGAGGGAGAGAGTGACAGAGAAAAAGAGATTAACAGGGTTACTGACAAAAAGCGGGGGTGTGGGACTGAGCACGACTGTTCTTTCAAAGAGGCAGCACAGACACGAGGGGCCGAATGGCCTCCTTCTGCGCTGTAAGAATCTATGAATCCATGACACTCAGAAAAGCTTCTTAAATAAGTGACATACACACTCACAAACATTACATCGGATATACGGAACAGAATCAGGCCATTCGGCAATGCGAAGGAGGGAGAGAGACACAGAGAGAGTGATTGACAAAAATGGTGGCTTATGACATTGATTTTTTTCTGTTCTCTTTTTCCAAGGAGGATTTTAAGGAGTTGCACAAAGGTGTTAAATTTGGGATGTGAATAATCATCCCGCCCGCCGGTCTGTCCACAGCGCGATTCTTGCTCTGCGCTTCTGCAGTGAAGGCAATTCAATTCGCGGCGGCCTTCTTAGTTATATTTCTTGCTGTAGCGTCGTGTTATAAAGCTACAGAGAAAAAAATAAAAATAAAAAAAATGCGAGAGGTGATTGTCTCTGAGAATTTTCTTGAGCGGAGACTGTTTAGGGACTGAGTGCTCTTTTGCTGCACAGCGATGGACGATTGCGATTTTACCTGAGCAACATTTAACCATTCACAGACCCAGTAGTCGTGGCCGAGTGGTTAAGGCGATGGACTAGAAATCCATTGGGGTCTCCCCGCGCAGGTTCGAATCCTGCCGACTACGGTTCCAGCAATTTTCATCCCATTTCATTTCAAAATGTAACCAAATCTCTGGAGAACTAATCCTGAGTTAGGCGGAATTAAATCCCACAACCTTCGACACTCGAGGTTTTTCTTATTTTCATTCATCTGCAAGTATTCACCAAATATACGGTCGGAAATAGAACAAAAATCAGGCAAATTAGCGACAGTGTTTCTCTCTCTGTCTGAATCACTGCCTGTCTGTGTTTATGTCCGTCTGTTTACATCCATGTGTGTGTTTGGCTGTGTTAATGTGTGTGTTTCTCAACTCTGCAGCAGGTTGGGGCTTGAAGTCCCGATTCTCAGAGAGACAGTCCACAGTCATTCACAGCACCAGGATGGCCGAGTGGTTAAGGCGTTGGACTTAAGATCCAATGGGTTTATGCCCGCGTGGGTTCGAACCCCACTCCTGGTAGCTCTTTAATTTAAGGAGAACAAAACAAAATCAATGTCATAGCCTCCTTTTTTGCGTATTTCTGTCTCATTGTCTCTCTCCAAGTCTCCATTTGTCTCTGTCTGTCTCTTTGTATTTGTCTGTCTCTGTCTCTCTCTGCGTCTCGGTCTCTGACCGTCTGTGTCTCTGCCTGTCTCTCTGTCTTTCTCTGTGTCTCTTTTGCATTTGTCCAGTTCGTTTCACAGCCCGATTCCTGCCCTGACAGCCGGTCTATCCAACAATTGCTCGTTAGTATAGTGGTGAGTATCCCCGCTTGTCACGCGGGAGACCGGGGTTCAATTCCCCGACGGGGTGGAAGCATTTCTAACATTTCGAATTTTAAAACTTTATGCACATCCTTAAAATTCTCCTTTGTATTACAGAACAGAAATAAATCATCTAAACTAATTTGAAAAGATTTACTGGCATATGAAGAACTGTATAACTTCATCCTGCACCAGTTCCTCGTAAGTATAGAGTTCTCTCTCTGTTTACCTCTCCCTTTTGTGTGGGGCGCAGAGGAGGGAGAGAG
The DNA here is from genome assembly GCA_030390025.1 of Squalus acanthias. Lineage (NCBI taxonomy): Eukaryota > Metazoa > Chordata > Chondrichthyes > Squaliformes > Squalidae > Squalus > Squalus acanthias. The sequence goes on from JASTWF010000178.1 coordinate 549,149, forward strand.
TGACAGAGAAAAAGAGATTAACAGGGTTACTCACAAAAAGCGGGGGTGTGGGACTGAACACGATTGTTCTTTCAAAGAGGCAGCACAGACACGAGGGGCCGAATGGCCTCCTTCTGCGCTGTAAGAATCTATGAATCCATGAAACTCAGAAAAGCTTCTTAAATAAGTGACATACACACCCACATACATTACATAGGATTAACGGAACAGAATCAGGCCATTCAGCAATGCGAAGGAGGGAGAGAGACACAGAGAGAGTGATTGACAAAAATGGTGGCTTATGACATTGATTTTTTTCTGTTCTCTTTTTCCAAGGAGGATTTTAAGGAGTTGCACAAAGGTGTTAAATTTGGGATGTGAATAATCATCCCGCCCGCCGGTCTGTCCACAGCGCGATTCTTGCTCTGCGCTTCTGCAGTGAAGGCAATTCAATTCGCGGCGTCCTTCTTAGTTATATTTCTTGCTGTAGCGTCGTGTTATAAAGCTACAGAGAAAAAAATAAAAATAAAAAAAATGCGAGAGGTGATTGTCTCTGAGAATTTTCTTGAGCGGAGACTGTTTAGGGACTGAGTGCCCTTTTGCTGCACAGCGATGGACGATTGCGATTTTATCTGAGCAACATTTAACCATTCGCAGACCCAGTAGTCGTGGCCGAGTGGTTAAGGCGATGGACTAGAAATCCATTGGGGTCTCCCCGCGCAGGTTCGAATCCTGCCGACTACGGTTCCAGCAATTTTCATCCCATTTCATTTCAAAATGTAACCAAATCTCTGGAGAACTAATCCTGAGTTCGGCGGAATTAAATCCCACAACCTTCGACACTTCGAGGTTTTTCTTATTTTCATTCATCTGCAAGTATTCACCAAATATACGGTCGGAAATAGAACAAAAATCAGGCAAATTAGCGACAGTGTTTCTCTCTCTGTCTGAATCACTGCCTGTCTGTGTTTATGTCCGTCTGTTTACATCCATGTGTGTGTTTGGCTGTGTTAATGTGTGTGTTTCTCAACTCTGCAGCAGGTTGGGGCTTGAAGTCCCGATTCTCAGAGAGACAGTCCACAGTCATTCACAGCACCAGGATGGCCGAGTGGTTAAGGCGTTGGACTTAAGATCCAATGGGTTTATGCCCGCGGGGGTTCGAACCCCACTCCTGGTAGCTCTTTAATTTAAGGAGAACAGAACAAAATCAATGTCATAGCCTCCTTTTTTGCGTATTTCTGTCTCATTCTCTCTCTCAGTCTCCATTTGGCTCTGTCTGTCTCTTTGTCTTTGTCTGTCTCTGTCTCTCTCTGCGTCTCGGTCTCTGACCGTCTGTGTCTCTGCCTGTCTCCATGTCTTTCTCTGTGTCTCTTTCGCATTTGTCCAGTTCTTTTCACAGCCCGATTCCTGCCCTGACAGCCGTCCTATCCAGCAATTCCTCGTTAGTATAGTGGTGAGTATCCCCGCCTGTCACGCGGGAGACCGGGGTTCAATTCCCCGACGGGGAGGAAGCATTTTTAACATTTCGAATTTTAAAACTTGATGCACATCCTTAAAATTCTCCTTTGTAAAATAGAACAGAAATAAATCATCTAAACTAATTTTAAAAGATTTACTGGCATATGAAGAACTGTATAACTACATCCTGCACCAGTTCCTCGTAAGTATAGAGTTCTCTCTCTGTTTACCTCTCCCTTTTGTGTGGGGCGCAGAGGAGGGAGAGAGTGACAGTGAAAAAGAGATTAACAGGGTTACTGACAAAAAGCGGGGGTGTGGGACTGAGCACGACTGTTCTTTCAAAGAGGCAGCACAGACACGAGGGGCCGAATGGCCTCCTTCTGCGCTGTAAGAATCTATGAATCCATGACACTCAGAAAAGCTTCTTAAATAAGTGACATACACACTCACATACATTACATAGGATATACGGAACAGAATCAGGCCATTCGGCAATGAGAAGGAGAGAGAGACAGAGAGAGTGATTGACAAAAATGGTGGCTTATGACATTGATTTTTTTCTGTTCTCTTTTTCCAAGGAGGATTTTAAGGAGTTGCACAAAGGTGTTAAATTTGGGATGTGAATAATCATCCCGCCCGCCGGTCTGTCCACAGCGCGATTCTTGCTCTGCGCTTCTGCAGTGAAGGCAATTCAATTCGCGGCGGCCTTCTTAGTTATATTTCTTGCTGTAGCGTCGTGTTATAAAGCTACAGAGAAAAAAAGAAAAAGAAAAAAAATGCGAGAGGTGATTGTCTCTGAGAATTTTCTTGAGCGGAGACTGTTTAGGGACTGAGTGCCCTTTTGCTGCACAGCGATGGACGATTGCGATTTTATCTGAGCAACATTTAACCATTCACAGACCCAGTAGTCGTGGCCGAGTGGTTAAGGCGATGGACTAGAAATCCATTGGGGTCTCCCCGCGCAGGTTCGAATCCTGCCGACTACGGTTCCAGCAATTTTCATCCCATTTCATTTCAAAATGTAACCAAATCTCTGGAGAACTAATCCTGAGTTCGGCGGAATTAAATCCCACAACTTTCGACACCTCGAGGTTTTTCTTATTTTCATTCATCTGCAAGTATTCACCAAATATACGGTCGGAAATAGAACAAAAATCAGGCAAATTAGCGACAGTGTTTCTCTCTCTGTCTGAATCACTGCCTGTCTGTGTTTATGTCCGTCTGTTTACATCCATGTGTGTGTTTGGCTGTGTTAATGTGTGTGTTTCTCAACTCTGCAGCAGGTTGGGGCTTGAAGTCCCGATTCTCAGAGAGACAGTCCACAGTCATTCACAGCACCAGGATGGCCGAGTGGTTAAGGCGTTGGACTTAAGATCCAATGGGTTTATGCCCGCGTGGGTTCGAACCCCACTCCTGGTAGCTCTTTAATTTAAGGAGAACAGAACAAAATCAATGTCATAGCCTCCTTTTTTCGTATTTCTGTCTCATTCTCTGTCTCAGTCTCCATTTGTCTCTGTCTGTCTCTTTGTCTTTGTCTGTCTCTGTCTCTCTCTGCGTCTCGGTCTCTGACCGTCTGTGTCTCTGCCTGTCTCCATGTCTTTCTCTGTGTCTCTTTCGCATTTGTCCAGTTCTTTTCACAGCCCGATTCCTGCCCTGACAGCCGTCCTATCCAACAATTCCTCGTTAGTATAGTGGTGAGTATCCCCGCCTGTCACGCGGGAGACCGGGGTTCAATTCCCCGACGGGAGGAAGCATTTTTAACATTTCGAATTTTAAAACTTGATGCACATCCTTAAAATTCTCCTTTGTAAAATAGAACAGAAATAAATCATCTAAACTAATTTTAAAAGATTTACTGGCATATGAAGAACTGTATAACTACATCCTGCACCAGTTCCTCGTAAGTATAGAGTTCTCTCTCTGTTCACCTCTCCCTTTTGTGTGGGGCGCAGAGGAGGGAGAGAGTGACAGAGAAAAAGAGATTAACAGGGTTACTGACAAAAAGCGGGGGTGTGGGACTGAGCACGACTGTTCTTTCAAAGAGGCAGCACAGACACGAGGGGCCGAATGGCCTCCTTCTGCGCTGTAAGAATCTATGAATCCATGACACTCAGAAAAGCTTCTTAAATAAGTGACATACACACTCACATACATTACATAGGATATACGGAACAGAATCAGGCCATTCGGCAATGCGAAGGAGGGAGAGAGACACAGAGAGAGTGATTGACAAAAATGGTGGCTTATGACATTGATTTTTTTCTGTTCTCTTTTTCCAAGGAGGATTTTAAGGAGTTGCACAAAGGTGTTAAATTTGGGATGTGAATAATCATCCCGCCCGCCGGTCTGTCCACAGCGCGATTCTTGCTCTGCGCTTCTGCAGTGAAGGCAATTCAATTCAATTCGCGGCGGCCTTCTTAGTTATATTTCTTGCTGTAGCGTCGTGTTATAAAGCTACAGAGAAAAAAAGAAAAATAAAAAAATGCGAGAGGTGATTGTCTCTGAGAATTTTCTTGAGCGGAGATTGTTTAGGGACTGAGTGCTCTTTTGCTGCACAGCGATGGACGATTGCGATTTTATCTGAGCAACATTTAACGATTTACAGACACAGTAGTCGTGGCCGAGTGGTTAAGACGATGGAATAGAAATCCGTTGGGGTCTCCCCGCGCAGGTTCGAATCCTGCCGACTACGGTTCAAGCAATTTTCATTTCATTTCCAAATGTAACCAAATCTCTGGAGAACTAATCCTGAGTTCGGCGGAATGAAATCGCACAACTTTCAACACTTCGAGGTTTTTCTCATTTTCATTCATCTGCAAGTATTCACCAAATATACGGTCGGAAATAGAACAAAAATCAGGCAAATTAGCGACAGTGTTTCTCTCTCTGTCTGAATCACTGCCTGTCTGTGTTTATGTCCGTCTGTTTACATCCATGTGTGTGTTTGGCTGTGTTAATGTGTGTGTTTCTCAACTCTGCAGCAGGTTGGGGCTTGAAGTCCCGATTCTCAGAGAGACAGTCCACAGTCATTCACAGCACCAGGATGGCCGAGTGGTTAAGGCGTTGGACTTAAGATCCAATGGGTTTATGCCCGCGTGGGTTCGAACCCCACTCCTGGTAGCTCTTTAATTTAAGGAGAACAGAACAAAATCAATGTCATAGCCTCCTTTTTTGCGTATTTCTGTCTCATTCTCTCTCTCAGTCTCCATTTGGCTCTGTCTGTCTCTTTGTCTTTGTCTGTCTCTGTCTCTCTCTGCGTCTCGGTCTCTGACCGTCTGTGTCTCTGCCTGTCTCCATGTCTTTCTCTGTGTCTCTTTCGCATTTGTCCAGTTCTTTTCACAGCCCGATTCCTGCCCTGACAGCCGTCCTATCCAGCAATTCCTCGTTAATATAGTGGTGAGTATCCCCGCCTGTCACGCGGGAGACCGGGGTTCAATTCCCCGACGGGGAGGAAGCATTTTTAACATTTCGAATTTTAAAACTTGATGCACATCCTTAAAATTCTCCTTTGTAAAATAGAACAGAAATAAATCATCTAAACTAATTTTAAAAGATTTACTGGCATATGAAGAACTGTATAACTACATCCTGCACCAGTTCCTCGTAAGTATAGAGTTCTCTCTCTGTTCACCTCTCCCTTTTGTGTGGGGCGCAGAGGAGGGAGAGAGTGACAGAGAAAAAGAGATTAACAGGGTTACTGACAAAAAGCGGGGGTGTGGGACTGAGCACGACTGTTCTTTCAAAGAGGCAGCACAGACACGAGGGGCCGAATGGCCTCCTTCTGCGCTGTAAGAATCTATGAATCCATGAAACTCAGAAAAGCTTCTTAAATAAGTGACATACACACTCACATACATTACATAGGATTAACGGAACAGAATCAGGCCATTCGGCAATGCGAAGGAGGGAGAGAGACACAGAGAGAGTGATTGACAAAAATGGTGGCTTATGACATTGATTTTTTTCTGTTCTCTTTTTCCAAGGAGGATTTTAAGGAGTTGCACAAAGGTGTTAAATTTGGGATGTGAACAATCATCCCGCCCGCCGGTCTGTCCACAGCGCGATTCTTGCTCTGCGCTTCTGCAGTGAAGGCAATTCAATTCAATTCGCGGCGGCCTTCTTAGTTATATTTCTTGCTGTAGCGTCGTGTTATAAAGCTACAGAGAAAAAAAGAAAAATAAAAAAAATGCGAGAGGTGATTGTCTCTGAGAATTTTCTTGAGCGGAGACTGTTTAGGGACTGAGTGCTCTTTTGCTGCACAGCGATGGATGATTGCGATTTTAAATGAGCAACATTTAACCATTTACAGACCCTGTAGTCGTGGCCGAGTGGTTAAGGCGATGGAGTAGAAATCCACATTGGGGTCTCCCCGCTGAGGTTCGAATCCTGCAGTCCACGGTTCCAGCAATTTTCAACCCATTTCATTTCAAAATGTAACCAAATCTCTGGAGCACGAATGCGGAAGTAAATCCCACAACTTTCAACACCTGGAGATTTTTCTCATTTTCATTCATCTGCAAGTATTCACCAAACATACGGTCGGAAATAGAACAAAAATCAGGCAAATTAGCGACAGTGTTTCTCTCTCTGTCTGAATCACTGCCTGTCTGTGTTTATGTCCGTCTGTTTACATCCATGTGTGTGTTTGGCTGTATTAATGTGTGTGTTTCTCAACTCTGTAGCAGGTTGGGGCTTGAAGTCCCGATTCTCAGAAAGACAGTCCACAGTCATTCACCGCACCAGGATGGCCGAGTGGTTAAGGCGTTGGACTTAAGATCCAATGGGTTTATGCCCGCGTGGGTTCGAACCCCACTCCTGGTAGCTCTTTAAATTAAGGAGAACAGAACAAAATCAATGTCATAGCCTCCTTTTTTGCGTATTTCTGTCTCATTCTCTCTCTCAGTCTCCATTTGGCTCTGTCTGTCTCTTTGTCTTTGTCTGTCTCTGTCTCTCTCTGCGTCTCGGTCTCTGACCGTCTGTGTCTCTGCCTGTCTCCATGTCTTTCTCTGTGTCTCTTTCGCATTTGTCCAGTTCTTTTCACAGCCCGATTCCTGCCCTGACAGCCGTCCTATCCAGCAATTCCTCGTTAGTATAGTGGTGAGTATCCCCGCCTGTCACGCGGGAGACCGGGGTTCAATTCCCGACGGGGAGGAAGCATTTTTAACATTTCGAATTTTAAAACTTGATGCACATCCTTAAAATTCTCCTTTGTAAAATAGAACAGAAATAAATCATCTAAACTAATTTTAAAAGATTTACTGGCATATGAAGAACTGTATAACTACATCCTGCACCAGTTCCTCGTAAGTATAGAGTTCTCTCTCTGTTCACCTCTCCCTTTTGTGTGGGGCGCAGAGGAGGGAGAGAGTGACAGAGAAAAAGAGATTAACAGGGTTACTGACAAAAAGCGGGGGTGTGGGACTGAGCACGACTGTTCTTTCAAAGAGGCAGCACAGACACGAGGGGCCGAATGGCCTCCTTCTGCGCTGTAAGAATCTATGAATCCATGACATTCAGAAAAGCTTCTTAAATAAGTGACAGACACACTCACATAGGATATACGGAACAGAATCAGGCCATTCGGCAATGGGAAGGAGGGAGAGAGACACAGAGAGAGAGTGATTGACAAAAATGGTGGCTTATGACATTGATTTTTTTCTGTTCTCTTTTTCCAAGGAGGATTTTAAGGAGTTGCACAAAGGTGTTAAATTTGGGATGTGAATAATCATCCCGCCCGCCGGTCTGTCCACAGCGCGATTCTTGCTCTGCGCTTCTGCAGTGAAGGCAATTCAATCATTCGCGGCGGCCTTCTTAGTTATATTTCTTGCTGTAGCGTCGTGTTGTAAAGCTACAGAGAAAAAAATAAAAATAAAAAAAATGCGAGAGGTGATTGTCTCTGAGAATTTTCTTGAGCGGAGACTGTTCAGGGACTGAGTGCTCTTTTGCTGCACAGCGATGGACGATTGCGATTTTATCTGAGCAACATTTAACCATTCACAGACCCAGTAGTCGTGGCCGAGTGGTTAAGGCGATGGACTAGAAATCCATTGGGGTCTCCCCGCGCTGGTTCGAATCCTGCCGACTACGGTTCCAGCAATTTTCATCCCATTTCATTTCAAAATGTAACCAAATCTCTGGAGAACAAATCCTGAGTGAGGCGGAATTAAATCCCACAACTTTCAACACCTGGAGATTAGGCTCATTTTCATTCATCTGCAAGTATTCACCAAATCTACGGTCGGAAATAGAACAAAAATCAGGCAAATTAGCGACAGTGTTTATGTCCGTCTGTTTACATCCAGCTGTGTTAATGTGTGTGTTTCTCAACTCTGTCGCAGGTTGGGGCTTGAAGTCCCGATTCTCAGAGAGACAGTCCACAGTCATTCACAGCACCAGGATGGCCGAGTGGTTAAGGCGTTGGACTTAAGATCCAATGGGTTTATGCCCGCGTGGGTTCGAACCCCACTCCTGGTAGCTCTTTAATTTAAGGAGAACAGAACAAAATCAATGTCATAGCCTCCTTTTTTGCGTATTTCTGTCTCATTCTCTGTCTCAGTCTCCATTTGGCTGTGTCTGTCTCTTTGTCTTTGTCTGTCTCTGTCTCTCTCTGCGTCTCGGTCTCTGACCGTCTGTGTCTCTGCCTGTCTCCATGTCTTTCTCTGTGTCTCTTTCGCATTTGTCCAGTTCTTTTCACAGCCCGATTCCTGCCCTGCCAGCCGTCCTATCCAGCAATTCCTCGTTAGTATAGTGGTGAGTATCCCCGCCTGTCACGCGGGAGACCGGGGTTCAATTCCCCGACGGGGAGGAAGCATTTTTAACATTTCGAATTTTAAAACTTGATGCACATCCTTAAAATTCTCCTTTGTAAAATAGAACAGAAATAAATCATCCAAACTAATTTTAAAAGATTTACTGGCATATGAAGAACTGTATAACTACATCCTGCACCAGTTCCTCGTAAGTATAGAGTTCTCTCTCCGTTCACCTCTCCCTTTTGTGTTTTGTGTGGGGCGCAGAGGAGGGAGAGAGTGACAGAGAAAAAGAGATTAGCAGGATTACTGACAAAAAGCGGGGGTGTGGGACTGAGCACGACTGTTCTTTCAAAGAGGCAGCACAGACACGAGGGGCCGAATGGCCTCCTTCTGCGCTGTAAGAATCTATGAATCCATGACACTCAGAAAAGCTTCTTAAATAAGTGACAGACACACTCACATACATTACATAGGATATACAGAACAGAATCAGGCCATTCGGCAATGAGAAGGAGGGAGAGAGACACAGAGAGAGTGATTGACAAAAATGGTGGCTTATGACATTGATTTTTTTCTGTTCTCTTTTTCCAAGGAGGATTTTAAGGAGTTGCACAAAGGTGTTAAATTTGGGATGTGAATAATCATCCCGCCCGCCGGTCTGTCCACAGCGCGATTCTTGCTCTGCGCTTCTGCAGTGAAGGCAATTCAATTCGCGGCGTCCTTCTTAGTTATATTTCTTGCTGTATCGTCGTGTTATAAAGCTACAGAGAAAAAAAGAAAAATAAAAAAAATGCGAGAGGTGATTGTCTCTGAGAATTTTCTTGAGCGGAGATTGTTTAGGGACTGAGTGCTCTTTTGCTGCACAGCGATGGACGATTGCGATTTTATCTGAGCAACATTTAACGATTTACAGACACAGTAGTCGTGGCCGAGTGGTTAAGGCGATGGACTAGAAATCCATTGGGGTCTCCCCGCGCAGGTTCGAATCCTGCCGACTACGGTTCAAGCAATTTTCATTTCATTTCTAAATGTAACCAAATCTCTGGAGAACTAATCCTGAGTTCGGCGGAATGAAATCGCACAACTTTCAACACTTCGAGGTTTTTCTCATTTTCATTCATCTGCAAGTATTCACCAAATCTACGGTCGGAAATAGAACAAAAATCAGGCAAATTAGCGACAGTGTTTCTCTCTCTGTCTGAATCACTGCCTGTCTGTGTTTATGTCCGTCTGTTTACATTTATGTGTGTGTTTGGCTGTGTTAATGTGTGTGTTTCTCAACTCTGTAGCAGGTTGGGGCTTGAAGTCCCGATTCTCAGAGA